>JADRCH010000033.1:3983751-4100481 GCA_019843965.1 Rhynchomys soricoides
GGTCATAGTCTCAAACTGGTGTATAATGGGCACTGACCAATTCATGAGATGAGAGTAGAGTCCTTATAGATTGACAGGCAGGACTAGACATGCAATGGCTGGTCAAGAGCTGTGGGGAGACCACCTCAGTCATTCAGACAAAGGTATAGATGATGTGTCTTGGATCAAACTGTGTTAATGGAAATGAAGGGAACGGGTGGCCTTTGGATCTGTTTTAGAGAAAAGTGAGGAGATTTGTGGAATGAATAATCGTGGTTGGGATGAAGACAGAAAGGCAGCAAGGACAAGCTCAGCTCAACATGTAGAGAAGGCAGGGGTGAACTGGCACTCACCTGCAAATCAAGACTTCAATTTCAATGTGTTAATTTTGAGCTATTGTTGAGAGGCTAAATGGAGGGGCTAAAGGGCTGGGTGTAGGATCAAACAATCAACTTCTCTGGGGTGGCAGCAGTCATTCTGTAGCTTTCTAGAGACCTGAGATTCCACATGACATAAGGAGATTAGCTAGGTCAGGAAGATTTCCAACTTTTGCACAGGAACCAGAAATGTAATTCAATCTTGTCAGATTAATCCAGAGAAAGACTTGGGAAGCAGGAGCCATTCTTGAAAAGGAACCATTAAGGGCCACAATGGATGGATGGAGTGAATGAGAAGGAACAGTGTGTGGGGTCATAGACGCTGACAGGGAGAGGCAAAAAGAAGCTGTGCCCATAGCTCTAGAGGTATTTGGGGGTAAACGGCTCTAATGGCACACAGCTAAGGTTGTTGTAGTTGCTTTCCACCATGCTGAATTTTGGAAATATGGAGACAATGTACAAATGGCTGGCAGGTCTATTTAAGAACACACACACACACACACACACAGACACACACACACACAGACACACACACATATACACACAAACAAACACAGACACACATACACATATAACATATACAAACATACACATAAACATACACAGACACACAAATACACATACAGACACATATACACAGAGAGACACACAAATACACACGCAGATACACATACATACAGAGACACATACAAACATACACACACACACACAAATACACACAGGCACATATACAAAAACACAAAGACGAACATACAAACATGCACAGACACACACAAACATACACACACATGCACACACAGAGACATGCACACATAAATATACACACAGACACATATACAAACACACAAACACATACACACACAGACACATACAAACAAAAACACAGACACACACAAGCACACACAGAGACACACACATGCAGATACACATAACAGACACAAACACACACACAAACACATACACAGACACACAGACATACGCAGACACATATACACAAACACATACACAGATATACACAGACACATTCACACACAAGCGCAGACACACACACACACACACACACACACACACACCCCTAAAACTGAGAATGGGAAGGAGTTTCCTCCATTCCCCTCTCTCTGCTTTATGCAGACCAGGTGTCTTAATTGGGTTCAGAGGTTTAGTTCATTGTTGCCATGGTGGGGAGTGTAGCAGTGTGCAGGCAGGCATGGTGCTGGAGGAGTTGAGAGTTCTACTTCTGGACTTCTGGACGGGCAGGCCACAGGAAGAGAGCAGACACTGGGCCTGGCTTTAACTTCTGAAGTTAAAGGTCCGCCCCAGTGACACATTTCCTCCAACAAGACCATACCTACTCCAGCAAAGCCACAACCCCTAATAGTGCCACTTCTTATGAGCCTATGGGGGCCATTTTCTTTCAAACCACCACTTTAGGCTAACTTTGAAATCATAATTTTCCGGCTCTAGTCTCCTGAGTGCAGGAATCATAAGAGTATGCTATTGCATCCAGCCAAATCTTCATTTTCTCTTCAGAGCCCCAGACTGTAGCCCAAAGGCTCACTTTGATTTTTGCATATCAGCTTATCAGTTTTATTGATGTATGAAAAGTGACTTAGAAAAGATGAATTGAAGATTGAGGTTTCTGTTTTAAGCCAGAATGGTTTTCCTAATATTGGTTATCAAAACTGATGAGGATCACTTACAAGTATAGGACCTACATTAGATAGGAGAGTCTGACAGGGCTAGCTACTGCATCCACAAAGTCTGGTTGACATGGAGAGCGAGAGTTCTAGGTGTGAACATCTGGGTCCAGGGAAGGACACAGGACAACAACAAAGACTGAGACAAAGACCAGCACTCCAGTTTACTCCCTTAAGATAAGACTATTTCTACTTTCTGTGTATGAATGTTTTGCCTGCATACATGTGTGTATATCACATGTATGTAGCCCCTGCAGAGGCCAGACAGGGTGTTGGATCCCCTGGAGCTAGAGTTACATGCATTTGTGAACCACCATGTGGGTGGTGGGAATTGAACCCAGGTCTTCTGAAAGAGCAGCCAGTGTTCTTAACCGCTGGACCATCTCTCTGGTCTCCTTACCACTTTTTTCTTTAAAGTTCCTGGTAAATTTATTCCAGTAGATGAGGATTTTCTTCAGTCTCACCAATTATCTGTTGAGGAATTGTGTTTTTTGAAGATTTATTTAGTTTTATAATATGGTTTATGGGTATTTTTCTGCATATATGCTTGTGGACCTCATGTGTGCAGTGCTCATGGAGGCAGAAGATAGTGTCAGATCCCCTGGAACTAGACTTATAGAAGGTTGTTAATGGCCATGTGGTTAAGGGGATTTGAACCTGGGTTCTTTGGAAGAGCAGTTGTGTGATTAGCTGTTGTCTCGACAGCCCTGGTATTCGTTTCAGTATGTCCTCTGTGTAGCACAACTAAAGTTGTGGTACCTGTAATCCCAAGGGAACAGAATACAGGAAATAATTTTCTCTTGCTCTAGCATGTAAACGAGCTTTCAAATGTAAGAGATTGCTATGCAGAAATTCATGTTAACACAATCAATTATGGGATGAAAAAGCTGAGGAAACTTTCCCAATTCAATGGTATTTTCACTTGGAAAAGAATGATAAAACAAAGCTGACAAACTATTTTACTTGTTCATATGCATGCTACTGTTTTTGAAAACTTCTTGAAAATATGAAATTCATGAGCATATACATTAAATGGATACTGTTTATTGATAGTTTAGCATTAAGCACTTTAGAAATATATCCCAAGAGTAGGATAAACAAATTCATCTAAGACCCCTGTTAAATTCCAAGCATAAGGTATGTCTTAGTTAATTCTTGTTAACCTGACATAAGTTAGTGTTGTCTGAGAAGGGGACCACAATTTTACGGAGAAAATACCTCCGTAAGATTGGCCAGTAGGCAAACCTGCAGGGACATTTTCTTAATGATTGATGTGTGGGAGCCCAGCTCCACAGTGGCCATGCCATTCCTGGGAAGGCGGTCCTGGGCTATATAGTAAAGCAGAGTGAGCAAGCCATGGGGAGAAAGCTAGTAAGCAGTGTTCCTCAGCAGTCCTTGCTTCAGTTCCTGCCTCCAGGTTCCTGCCTTGAACTCCTGTCCTGACACCCCTTACTGATGAAGTGTGACTTGATCACTGTAAGGTGACACAAACCCTTTCCAAGTTGCTTTTGGTCACAGTCTACAGCTATAGATTCCCCTGCTAAGACACAAATGTACAATAGTTATTTTTTATAAAAATTTAAAATATGTTTAAAAATGTATTCTTTGGCAGTTTTATACATGTATATAACACATTTTAGTGTTCTTACCCTATTATCCTCTCTTACCATTCCCCCATTGAGTTAATAAAGTGTCCATACTGAGGGTCACTGTCATACTTAACAACAACAAAAACTAGGGAACTCAAACTAGACTCACACAATAAGACAATGTCACCATTGTTTGGGACTCTTCTGGAAGTTATAAGCAATTCAGACATAGACAGTCATGATCAGAAAAAATGGACAGAGCCAGTTGAAATGAACAAGGTCACTAGTTGTGAATAATATGTCTCACTAATAAAATCTGGGGAAAACACACAAGATGAGACACAGAAATGATAAAGTTCAAGAATTAAAAGAATAAAAGTAGATTCCCAGGAAAATGTACCCTACAGAAATGCAGCCTGAGATGAGTAGAATTTAGAAACATGTCTTTGGAATTTAGTTTTTCTTTCCCTCAATTCAAAAGCAGAAAGACGGATCTTTTGTTCTCTGAGGAGAAATAGATGGCTGTAGGATGTCTTTTAATGTCATTACAATTAATGCTTTAAGTTAGCATACAGTAGTGGGCTTCATGTGCAGGTTGCTTTCCAGCCAGTCATGGTGGAACATGCCTTTAATCCAGCACTCAGGAGGCAGAGGTAGTTGGATTTCTTAAGTTCAAGGCCAGCATGGTTTACATAGTGAGTCCTAGTTCAGGCAATACTATATAGCAGGACCTTGTCTTCAAAACAAGACAAAGCACTCTCAGAAAGACCAAAGACCAACAATGAGAACAAGGTGTCTAATCAAGAGTTGTTCAAGTATATAAGACAAGTATTTCAATTATATATAAACTCCTATCAGTGGTTTAGAAAGATGAATATCCTTTTATGGGACTAGCACAATCTAGGATGAATTTCACTCATGATCACTGAAAAACAAATATTGTGAGAGTAACACATTCCAGTACTGACAAATAAACACACCATGGTGGTGAAGGCTCGCCTGGCTCAATGTCATAAACTTTGTTAGCACAACACCACATTAACAGGTAAAAAATGCAAATGTGATCATCTTAAAACACTGAACAGAATTCACCATCTGCTCCTAGTTTAAAATTAAAAAAAGGATCTTATAAACTGTGAAAGAAGGGAGTCAGCTCAAATGTATAAAGATGTCTACATAAAGAAAAAAAAGATGGCTCGCATTGCACCTGAGCATGGGAATACATCAATTCTTTTAAATACCAGAAACAACAAAGAATATAAAACCTGTGGGCAGACTGAATTTTGTGGGTTCCATCCCTTGAGTGTGAGGATCTGTTGATCTCCCAGTATTACCACCTGTGATCTCTTGTACCTCATCCTTTTCTTTCCTACTTACTCGACCTTTCATAGCCAGTTTTATATCTTGCTTTCTATGATAGAACTATATTAAGATTCAAGTCTTAGAACGACAAATAAAGAATTATGTATTAAAAATGAACAACAATAGAAAACATAGGAAACCATTGGAGCACAGTTAGGCCTTGTTATTTATTCATATACATATATGTGTATATGTACACACACGCACACACACACACACACACACACACACACACACACGTTTTCTTAAGACAGGGTTCCTTTGTATTACCGCCCTGGCTGTCCTGGAACTCACTCTGTAGACCAGGCTGGCCTTGAACTTAGAGATCTGCTGGCCTTTGCCTTGGGACTACTGAGATTAAAGGCATATGTCACCATGCCTGTCTTCTAAGACATTTTAATTGATCAGAATGTTTCCCAGTGTCCTTAGCTTTTCCTGTCCACTTAGAACTTTGACAGTCCTAGAATCTTCTAGAACTCACAGTGAGGGATACACAAGTATGGATTTACTATATTTACTTCATAATAAATCTGTTTTTGGGGAAAACAGCCATGCAAATCACCACAGCTCTTTACATATTGGAGATGCAAGCTAGTGCAGTAAGGCAAAAGACTTTAAAGACGAGAACACTTTAAAAGAATAAAGAATAGCTGTCCATATTAGCAAGATAGACAACTGCTCACATCAAAGATCGCCAATAATCTACAGGCACATATTTAAGCACCACTGTGAGCACTGGCTAGCTTGCATTTTGATGGCTAGATTATGATGACATAAAGAACAGTTTTCTTCTCGAAGGGGATAAGAAATAGTTTAATCTGGAGCCAAATAAGAGTGACCATGGCCTGGGAACACAGCTGTAGGTTACTTCAAATTCCATGTTTAAATGAGATACCAGTTTCATGAGTCTTTTAGAGTAACAGAGTAAAAAAAGTCACAAATCAAGGTAAGAAACTTTCCAAACATTGGTGAAAATATCAAAGCAGGGAAATTTCTGCTATAGGCATCATGCTGTCCGAGGATACTCTCAGCCTTTGAATTGATGGTCCCTGTAAGTCTATAAACTTGCCTAACAGTCCTGAGTATGTTATGCTGCAAACAGAAAGTTTTGCTCACAATTGCATTTCTACACCCCAGAAATGATTTGAAAAAGACACACTCTGGTAATTCCAGTATTGGGGATTCTCTGACTTTGAGGCCTAACATAGCCACACCCCTTGTCAAAGGGGAAAAAAAAAATTCAGTGTAAAAATAAAACAAAATAAACAAACCAAAAGAAACCCAAGCGTTCCCTAGACCCTCATCCTACAAACAGATAATCTTACATTTTGTAAAAATATAAAGTGCTATCAGAATTCATCATCAAGAAGTAACATGTTTTCGATAGAATGATGGAGTATCTTAAATGATCATTCCATCACTATACCTGGTCCTTTCTCCATTTGTTGTTACAGGTGATTAAAACCACAGATAGATGCATAAAGTGACTCGTGTGGAGGAATGGGAGAAGCCTTCTAAATATTAGACTCTTGGAAAACAGGATGCAGGTAATGTGTGAAAGAAACTATTTATTTATTTATTTGGATCAGCAGGTTTGCTCCAGGGCAGCCATTCATTTTGATTCTTGAATCAATGATACTGCTCTCACAGTGTGAAACATCCTGCTAGTTTCTATTCACTTGGCTGCAATGATGTGTGAAATATGCAAATGAGAGCATAACTGTGTACTAACACCCGCTGTCTGAACATAGTACCTAGAGGGATGCTAGGGACCGAAGCGAACTTCCTAGCTTCACTTCCTGCTTCCTCTGCTTGTTCTGTTCTTGCTATCTTGTGGCTCCCAAGCCTCTGTGCTCACTGTCTTTCCTTGGTGCAGTATGGCTTTCACTTTTATAGTTCATGTCTCTGCTCAGAGGGCTATCAGTGAACCATGTGGCTAATATTCACCCTGTGCGCTCTCACCTCACACTGTTTATCATTTCCTTCAAAGAGCTTCCCTTTTCTGTCTGGGTCTCCTGCTGCTGGTGAGGAGTGGGCCGGTTTTGCTTCCATGTGCCACCCAGAACCTAGTCAAATACTTAACATGTAGCATGAATGAATAAACATAATTTTGTACCTTAACATGCTATGCTCTTCAGTAAGCTGGAGCACAACAAAGTATTTTGTAAGGATGAGCTACCGCTCAATACTAGAGAAGAAAGTGCATGTCAGAGAATCCTGTGTGCAAAAGATCACACTTCTTTTCTGCTCTTTAAAAGCTGGGGTACGTGTTTGTGCTGTAACCAGTAGCTTCTCAGAATCAGCTTCAAACACAGGAGGGAGATGCTTTTCTTCTCTTACTGTTTTAGCAGTGGCCTTTGCTGTTTAGGGGATACAAGCTCAGCTGGTATAAAACATTTGTGATGAGATGACTCGGTGGTTAAGAGCACTGACTGTTTTTCCAGAGGGTCTGGGTTCATTTCCCAGCTTACCACTGTCTGTAACTCCAGTTCCAGGAATTCTGACACCTTTAAGCTCAGCTGGTATAAAATGTTTGTGATGAGATGGCTCAATGATTAAGAGCACTGACTGCTCTTTCAGAGGGTCTGGATTCAATTCCCAGCTCACCACTGTCTGTAACTCCAGTTCCAGGAATTCTGACACCTTCACACAGATACACATGCAGGCAAAATGCCAATGCACATAAAATAAAAATAAATAATTAAAGAAGCCCATCTTTTAAAGAGAGGTATCAGCTTGGTTGTTGAAAGCCGCGTTTCAATTCTCCCAAGACAAGGGTGTCTCATCCTGGGTGGGTTTGTAGTAGTTGTCTGCCTACTTATACAAGCCAAAGCTTGCTGGAAGATCGAATTTTATGTGGAATTATTGTATTGTAAAGAATAAAACGTCCATTTTAACTTGTAACTGTGTGCCCTTTCTTCTTAGATTATTCTCAGTCTCTCTCCATATATATGATATATAATATATTATATAATATATATTATACAACATGCAATATACAATATATAATATATATTATAACTATATTATGTATAAATGGTATCATATTACCTTAAGCTGACACTAGTTAGTGATAGGCTCACCTGCACTATTTTATATCCTTTTATAAATAGCTCTATTACTTGATATTTTTGAGAACAAAGATTGATAATGACAAAAGTACCCCATTTGTGCTGCCACTTACACAATACTTACTGTGTGTCAGCTTCTAAATTTTTCATACATATATACATAATTACATCTACACACATACACACATACTCATATATACATAAATACATATGCATGTATGCACATATATACATGCATATATACAAATATATGCATATATATATATATATACACATACACATATAGTAGTCAATCTTTTCACCCCATGAAGTCAAGGAGCATTTCTTGTTTTGTCTACCCACCAAGAATATTCCTGTCACCCAAAGCTCATTTTAGGAAACTCTCTTTGCTTCCTCTAGTTCTCAGGATATAGCCCATTTATGGTCGGTCCCCTAGTGTGTTGACTGTCAAGATGAACATGTGACCTAGATATAGGAGAACAGACATGTCTCAGAGAAGTTATTTACATCTCAGGAATAGCCACATTGGAGGAATTTACCTAGGACCTTCTCAGCCTGACATCAACCATATTTATGCCAATGTGCTATACTGTGTCCTGACATCCCATAGGCGTGATCGGTCAACCACTCTTCCCATTCAGACCTGTGCTTGAAACCACAGCAAGGGAATGCACATGCTGCATTTTTATCAGGGCATGGCTCAGACATTTGTTGCTTTCACTTGACTTTATTTTTGGTTCTATGACCAGTGCTAGAGCGTCAGGCAGGTTCTGCTTTTTGTGCTAACTCCAGTGGAGTAGAAGTAGCTGTTTGGAGCTCTGTGTTGAGAAGGTACTAGCTACTTTCCATGTTGTTTTGACCAAATGCAGCTGACAGGAGGAAGGCTTTGTTTTGGATTATAGCTCAGTCCATCATGACAGAGACTGCATGACAGCTGGAGTAGGAGGCAAGTTGGTCACTGTGCATTTGCTAGGTCACATTGTGAGGAAACAAAGACTGGACAGGAAGTGGATCTGGGCCCAGTCATTTGCTCCAGGAAGGCTTCATCTCCTAAAAGGTGCGAAGCCTCCCGAAACAGCGCCACCAGCTGGGAATCAAGAGCTGCAACCCGTGAGCCCCTGGGGGATATTTCACATTCAAACCACAGCTGAAGCCTTCCTCTGGGCTAGCAGGAAATAAGTTATTAAATGTATAGAAAATATTGGACTACATTTGGATTACATTTTGGAAACAGGACATTACATGGTTTTCTTTCCGGAGTATGCTGAACCAAGTATTTTCTAACTTGTTCAGCTCAAAGAGATTTCTGTCATGAGCTCATCTGTATGTATCAAACTAAACTCAGTAGCTTGTTCAGTTCAGGGCAAAGGCATCTTCAAAAACCTCCTCCTTTTACAACGTGCCCAGACAGTGTTACCTATGACGATAGGAACAGTGACATGATCTGCATTTAGATTCTGGAACTGAATCGTTTGTGGGGATCACTCTTTTGGCAAGAGGGGTGCTAAATCAGAGTCACTCTGAAAAAAATTGTCATGTGCCGGCATTGTTGAACCTTTTTGAGCAATTAATTTAGGCCTCGCATTTTGTTGGTTGGGGAAGGGGGGGGATCCATTTTCTCCATGTCTGGTCCAAGTTACTTAGCAATGGCCAGCTTAACTATGCGCCCACCATATTGTTTCGCATGTTTGACCAGAACATTGACAGATTAATAGGAAGGGTAAATAGCAACAACTGCAGGGGCCCAGTGTGGGGCAGCAGGATTGACTGTGCTAGACTTCGTTGTGTTTGCTCAGAGGAAGCTGAAGCAAAAGCCTGCTGGGATGAGGTGAATCAGGTCATGGACATTTGTTTCTCATCTCTATAGACAACAATTGTCTTCTCAATGGAAGATGGCTTTTTCTGAGTCGACATGATTGTACTGGCAAGGAGGAGACATTTGCCATTGCAGGATGCTGGCTAGATCTCACACAAATGAAAAGGCCACATGAAAACTTCAAATGGACTGAATTCCTCAGAGGATCCTTTTGACTTGCGTTGAAGGAGAGAAACGCAAGAAAGTTTATCTTGAAGGTCTCAAAACCTTCACCTATTCTCTGCCTACTCCCAATATTGAATGTTTAGAATTTCATGAAGTTTCAGAACAAGTCAGCCACCTTCTCTCCTGAGCTACGGAGGTAGAGCCTTGGGTATCTAAGGGCATCTCTGTTGACTTTGCAAGCCCTGGCTTAGGGGAAATCTGTTTTGACTCAGATTTGTTCTCTGGATTTATAGAGATGAGGTATATTAGAAACAAAGTGGGAACTCTCCTTTGGGTAGACTTAACTATAAGTAAGTGGTGGCTTCAATTAAAGCTAACAGTGTATTTCTGGTTGAAAAATTCTTTGAGCATTGGCGATTTTGAGTCTCAAAACTAACCCAGATCTTTACCATACTGCTTATTTCTAGTAAAAGTCTCCAAAAACGTTCATGGAGATTTTGATTAGTCATTCCTAGTCTGTCTGTCCCTGTTCCATTGTGTATGTGTACACACGCATTTGTGTGCATAGATAAATCTTACTTTAAATCTGCCAGACACCTTTTTTGAGCTAGCAGGCAGGAAGGGAACGGGATGACATTTGCAGCTTTTCCTTTTGGTGGCTGTAACTCTGCCTTGTGTTGTTTTCTGACCCCTGTCTTACATTTGCTCCCCTTTCTCTCTTTACTCTTTGACTCGCTCTTTTCTTCCTTTCCTCCTCCCCTTAGCACCCAAGGATAAGGAGCTATGTGGAAGCCTTGTCTGTAGTGGTGTCAGAAAACATTTTTAGCTCTCATAAGCTTCTCAAACTGAAAAAGAAAACCACCAAAACATTGAGAATGGTCTGTTTATTCATCTGTCCAATAGCATCATACCATTTGTACCTACCAGGTTACAGTGTGAGTCAGTTATTCAGCAAAGGTGTCCACTGTGGTCCACCACCCAGCATTTCTACCCACAGACTTTTTATTTGCTGTAGACTTCTTCACAGTTTGTTGGTCTCAAGGTAAAGGGCTGTCTCAGGTGGTGGCTGGTGACTCTGAGAAGAATTTTTCCCAGCAGATAAGGAGCAAGCTTCATTGCCTTTAATCGCTTCGGGTGGATTATAGCATGTCATGTTAAAATTCTATTGTGTATGGCAGCCAGAAGCCCACCCAGGTTCAAGGGAAGGGGACAAAGATGGCTCCTTTTGGGGCTTTGTTCTACAATTACAGTAGGGTTTGAGAGAGGAGAGGCTTGAATGTGCTGTGTGACATTACAGGAAGAGCTTGAGCAGGACCCTCCTCCTCTGGAGACTCAACTTCAGCAAGACGCAGACCCCTCAGAAGTCTCCTGTCTTTGATCTCAGGTAGCCTCTTAGTACAGCTTCAGACCAAAACCAGTGCTGCTTTGCTTTAGTTCATCCTGAAACGAGCTTACATTTCATGCTTCTTCTCCTCCAAAAGGTAAGATCAAAGAACTATTGCGTGGTAGAATCGCCTGCCAAGGGATGTGCGAAGACGCTGAAAGGCCAGTGGGGCACATGTGTTACCAATTGCCTTTTCCACCTTTTTGTATGTCCCTCATTTTAAAGCAGGGTTTAATCCTACTGAAAACCTCTGGGAACCCTGGAGTAGATGAAAAAATGAAAGACTTGGTTTTAGTCCTCAGCTCATCACTGAAGAGAGAGGCCTAGGCAGATAATTTCTCTTTTGGCCTATTGCATTCTCTTTGAGGGCACTGATGGTTTCCAATGGCCCATTTTTATGGCTTTGCATATGGGCCAAATATATTCACCAACTGAGCTATTCATAGTGTATTTAATAATCATAAACCAAAACAAGTGACTTCAGATATGTAATGGTGCCTGCTAAATTATCACCAACTAAACTTTCTAGTTGGGGGAAGTGTTTAATAAATTCAGAGTGATTCTATGCTGCTGCTGGGCATACTGACTGGTGGCTGGGCTCTTCTGAAGAGCCATTCAACATGACTTTGTGCATTAGATATATCAATGAGCCACTTCAAGAGTCTATCTTAAACACAGTCAAGAGTTCTGTACAAGGATCTTTACTGTGGTGCAATTTGTACCCAATCATGGGACCCACCTGCACCTTTCAGTAATAGAACATTCTATAATCTACAGTATACATGGACAGTGAAAAAGCAAGGGTCTCTAAAAACATGTTTGTATATAATTTGCATAAATTGATTTAAATATGTAAAAAATTAAAGCCTAGAGGAAGACTAGGCAGGGTCTGTTTGAAGATAATCTTGTACCCTTTGCAAGGGTGTCTTTTCTTAAAAAGATTTGTTTTATTTTTAAAGGGTATGTGTACATGTCTGTCTGTGCATGTCATTCTCTTTGTATGTGTATGGGTGTCTTGTGTATGTTTTTCTCTCTGTGTGTGTGGGTGTCTTTGTATTTACAGGTCTCTCTCTCTCTCTCTACACACACACACACACACACACACACACACACACACACACACACATTTGTTCTACTGAGGCCAGAAGTAGTCACTGGATCCTCCAAGCCTGGAGTTACAAGGTCTTCTTACGAGTAGCATGTTATTGTAACTACTGAGCCACTTCTCCAGCTCAACCTTCTGCTTTTTAAAACTCTAATGTGCACTATGTGCATTATGATCTTCACAGTTAGGAAAGAAAAGGAATGGTGTACATAATTGCCTTACATAATAAGTATCTTGTCCAAAAGGAGGCTCAGCAGCCTTCCTGAGTTCTGTTCACCCAAACATCAGTATCTGCTGCCCTGCAGGTGTTTCTCCATCCCCCTGATTCCTCAGATTCCAATGGAGATTCCTGAGCTGAGGACTAGGCAGCTGGGAGCTCTGCTCTGATCTTTGAGTGACTGTGTGAGCTTGCAGCCATAAGGAAGCCTCGGGTCTCCATGTGCCTCCTGCTTAGAGACATGAAGTCCACACGCTGTTAACTGGATCTTATTTAAGTAAACTGTCTTGCTTTTCAAGAACATTAAAGAATTAGCATGGAAGTGCTGCCATCCACAGCACAAACATCTTTCCAAAGGTTTATTTCAGTGTGGGCTTTTGGTCTCAACTCAAGACTTGCCTTTTAGCTTTACAAAAAGCATAAGCTGAATCTGATATCTCAAGATAATTTTCTCTTAAGGTGCTTGATCTGACACCCCCTTCACCCTATCCCTGGTCCCCGTAGGGTTTGTCTTGCATCCAAACCTGTCCAAGATTCCCCTGAAAGGCCATCTGGGTTGTGTGGGCCGAAGTGGGAGAGCATCACAAAGTGACTCCCACCACTTGAACCTGAAGAATGGAAGAGACTACCCTTTAATTAAGAGTAAGATGAATGTAAAACTCTGATCCAGGGAAGGACTGCAGGCTACAAATTGTAGGTAATTTGCATTAAGACATTTACTTATTCAATTGCCATCCATGGATGTAATAATCACAAGCCTTAATGCTTGCAAATCTGGACAATAAATAGCCTTTTAACTTATGGAGATCAAATGGCCTAGTTGGCTCCTCTGAAAATATGAAAATGTTAGTTTTATGTATCGCCTGTTTATTGTATCTAATTATTGAAGGGAGGTGCAATAAGACCAGGAAGTAACAAACTTTGTCAGGTAATAATGGCACTTAGCATGACTACTTAGTACACTGAATTGGATGCATTAAGATTCATTCTCCTAATGCAGTGAGGTGCTTTCCAAGGCATATGCTATAAAAAATGACTTATTTTGTCTTTGTTAAACTTAGCGTTGGGGTAGATTAACTTTTGAAACAGATAACCTGTTTAGCAGTCAGTGTACCAGTAGAAAAGAATCTAGCTTACTTGGGGTCTTTTCTAATGTCTAGATGATATCAGAGTCAAGTGGTACCTCTAGAGGGGTCCCAGAGTCTTCTGTCCCAGAATAAGGAATTGGACAGGGATTCCTTGCTTAATAGCAGGGATATCTGCAGAGCATGGCCTTTCCAGACATACTCTATCCTTACATGTGGTATTTCTACATGCATTACACATCTCCTGGTCTCTTAGGTTTCCATCCAGAGCTGTGAATTTTAATATTGTAATGATTCTCAGGTTGCCTTCAGGCATCCTGGAGTACCTCTGAGCCTGAGCCCATGGCTCCACAGCTCCAGACAGTTCTAGTCGACCTCAGTGGGTGTATGGGGCTCCCTTTCTTTGCCAATTGCTTCTCTTCATATAACTTTGTGGCCTTTAGTATAAGGTCTTCTGGACCTCACTTGACATTAGTCTTCTGCCTCACTTACAGTGGAGTGCCCAAGCTGTGGGCTAAATACTTAGAGAAAAAGAGAAAAATCTCCACCAAAATATACAATGCAAACCCAAAATCAAATCTATTAAGGTTTCTAGGATATTGACTTTATTAGTAATATGTTAAGAAGTTATGAGCTAGGAGAACTAGATCTCAGCATACATGAAGTTCCCTGTCATTAAAAAAGCAAATATTATTTTGAATTATATATGGCAGTGGGGTGTCATGGTCTTGTTAAGGCTTAGAGCTTCAAATCTCCCACTCTTGTACTGTCCAAATGTTTGGGCTCTATGGCCCCAAAGACTCAAGAGGCCCAAGAGAAAATATCGTAGAGACTGTTGGGGGACATGTAGAAGAGAATGTGTATTGTGGTCTTTGTGGGACAAAGAGTGACCCCCAAATTGAACTAGCATCTGAAGGTTTCACAGAGGAAGCAGGGCCCCTGATATATATGCAAAAGCTTTGGTCTCGGCTCCCAAATACTATTGAGGCATCTTTCAATGGGCCCAGAAACGTATTTATTTGATGTGCTGTGTGTTTGTGTGTGAACATATGCCCACCCCATTCCATTCCATTCTGCTCTGTTCCTGTTCATTTTGTCTCGCCTCCTTTTTTTTTTTTTTCTTTTTTTTTTTTCTGAGACAGGGTTTCTCTGTGTAGACCGGGCTATCCTGGAACTCACTTTGTAGACCAGGCTGGCTTCGAACTCAGAAATCTGCCTGCCTCTGCCTCCCAAGAGCTGGGATTAAAGGCATGCACCACCACTGTCCTGCTGTCCCGCCTCTTTCTGTTCAGCTCTGTTCCGTTCCATCCTACTTTGTTCCACCCTGTTACAATTTCACTTTGCCTCATTTAGATAATCATTTTTTCCATTCTATCCAGTTGACTTCATAATGGATCCCATGGTCACAACTACCAGAAAAAAATACTATTTAAGAAAGTTAAGAATCGGAAGAGCAAGGGGTTAGATGAAGAGGGAGAGAGATTTGGCCCTGGCGATGTTGAGACTTGAGGATTGCAGCCAGTTGCAGTAATTAGTAGCTCCCAGTTTTGAAGCACTCACTGTGTGCCAGGCACCATGCTAAGCTTTATGTATGGCATTTGTTTCCTGTCTGCTTTTCACAATGGCCCAGTTGCATGACATCCCTCTACAGCTGGATAGCAAATGATTTCCTTAATACAGAGGAAACTCAGACTCTTAGAATTTATCCTCATTGCCTGATTTCCCATAGATGGCAAGTGATATAATCAGAACTCAGACTTGTCATAGGCCCAGCTCTTGGCCACTGTCATAATCTTGCCCATAACTCTGCCTACACCATAGGACGTAAGAAACAAAGAGGTCAAATTACCAAAGTTAGGGCAATCTCAACAGGTGGGCTTTCAATGGTGAGTGGAACATTGAGGTTACATTGCTATACAGCTAGTCTTTAAATAAACAATATTAAAACTGATATATGTGTGTGCATGTGTGTGTGTGCGTGTGTGTGTATCTCCGTGAGGTTATGTGTACATGAGTGCAGGAGCCTGTGGAAGCCAGAGAGGGTTTTATGAATCCCCTGGATTTGGAGTTACAGGCAATTGTGAACCCTCTGATGTGGGTGCTGGAGACTGAACTCTGGTCCCCTGAAAGTGCAATTAAGTGCTCATAACCTCTGAGCCAACTCTCCAACCTCCATAAAACCTTGTATGTGGGTTTTCACAGCACATTCTAGTTTGGGTTGGAGGAAAAGGCAGAAAGCAGTAATTTTTATACATTGTGAAATTATGAGGTCCTTCGTTTTTTGAGCATAGCTAATATTTCTTCATCTGGACTTAGGCTGTGTGCTGCAGTTTCTCAAGAGTGGAAGTTACTCTCAGCTTTCTAAATGATCTTTATTTAATGAATCTTAAATAAATGGAAACTACCTGGGTCTAGATTAAGCAGAAAAGTGCATGCGTGCGTGCACACAAACACACACACACACTCTGTAGGGACTGAACTCAGACCCTTAGCACATGCTAAGCAAGAGCTCTATCACTGAGCTATACCCATGGCCATCCACATACATTTAGATTTGCATCTGAGGACAGCCCTGGGAGGAAAGAAAACTAGATAGTTCTGTAAACAGCTTTCTATTTGTGGAAAGGAAAAACCTGAATGGTTCTAATGTATCATATGGAGGACCGGGTGTGGGTGAAGTCATCTACCTCTAATCTCAGTTTTCTGGAGTGGAGAAGCAAAGCTCAGGCAAGCTGGATGATTTCTCTGAGATCATACAGAAAATAAATGCAGAGTTGAGGCAAGCTTTGTATTTTTAGAATCTTCCATCAGAACTTTCTGCTCTACCCCGGTTGCTCCAGTCCCATGAGTACAAGCACAGACACCAAGAATATTCTACCTCCGATGCCCACACATCTGTGAGTGCTATGGAAATGTTTTCTAGTGCAGCGTGTGTCTGCAAAGCAGCCTTCAGATTTCTCTAATCAGGAAACCTATTGTTCTTAATCTAAAATTTCTTGGCTCTCATCTCTCAGCCCATGATATGGCTTATCCTCTGAAGTGGACAGTGTGGTGCAGGAGTGAACTGTTAGGGGGACTGTGGAGATTGTTATTCAAAGGGAGGAAACAGAGATGTAGCCTAAGAAGAAAGGAGACCGAGCTTCCTTGTCAGAGCAAGAGGCTAGATTTGCTTGCAGTCTCGTGCATTCTCTTCAAGTGTATGTTTGAAATGACATATTTACGTACATGTAAGTGTCTAAAATGAAACCTTACCGTAATTCATTCAATAAAGCACAGAACTTTGTTTTCAATAAAACATTGTATTACTTCTTTGGAGGCTAATAAAAGGTAAAGTTTTAAATCAGTTGGTGGCCATCTCAAAGCCCACAGGAGTAAAGAATCAACATTATGGTGTTAAACTGACCTGCAACAAATCTTTAATAGTCTATAGATTATAAGTAAAAAATTCCAGCAGTCTCAGAAAGTGTCTTCCTATCACACCTCTGCCCTGCTCCTCCCTCATGCTAGGTACACAATCATATTAGAGGACCCCAGCCAAGTGTCAGTGACTTTGCATTCAGTCTCACATCATCTCAAGGTTTTACAGGACATGATATATACATTTATGCTCACACATATATTTAGTGATTAATGCACAGATGGGTCTTCTTACAGTCTGTTTATAAATAGGTTGTTTATAACTCAAAACACCTTTTTCTCATAGAGAAATGTCTGCCTGAAAATATTTCCCAAATGCCCAAAAACTGAGCTTTTAAGCAGTTCAATTGTGCATGTAGGTTCTAAAGCCAACTTCAGAAACTTTGTGTGTGTATGTGTGTGTATGAATATATATGTATGTGTATATGTGTGTGTATGAATGTGTATGTATGTGTGCATGTGTGTGTGTACTGTGTATGTACAAAGTCACATATGATTCTAGTTCATGTGAAAGCTCAAAGACAACTCTTGAGTGTTGTTCTTCAGGAGCCATATGCCTTGTTTGTTGAGACAGTTTCTTTCACTGGTCTTGAGCTTACCAAGTAAAAAGCTATCTGGCCAGTGGGCCAGAGGTGTTGGGACAATCCTGCGTGGTGGAACCAAGTCCCACGTGTCTGTCCCAGGGTGTTGCAGCTCTAGGCGGGACAGCAGACATGACAGGCAGGTGGGGGCTGTGGGAAGCCTCTGTGGGCCCTGCCCGTGGGTAGGGGAGGGGGCCATTCTGGGGAATGGGTGGCAGCCGTCTCTGTGGGTTCTCTAGCCCCGGGCACTGCAGTTGCCGCAGGGTGCCACAGACCGGCTAGCTGGAGTGCAGCTGGGGTTCCCGCAGGGACCGAGTCTCAGTGGCTTTGGGTGCTGGGCCAACTGCTTAGGCTTGGGTAAATGGGTACTGTCTGGGAGTGCTGGGATCTCCTCGGCGAGAGATTAGACTCGGCTCCTTAATCAAGGACTGGATCCCTTGCTTCCCACAGTGGGTCCAGATGAAGAGACAGTCCATAATTCTAAGATGTTTATTTTCATCGTGTGGAGAGTGGCATGAATGAAATTGTACCCCCACTTCTCCCAGAGAGGCGGGGCAGATATAGTAACTGGGAAGGGGCGTGGCTAAGCCTCTAGGTGTTTCATTAACATGGGAATGACTTGGAGCTGTGTGGCAACGCCTCTACCTGGGGCGTGATATGTGACCATGACAAGAGCCAAAAGCCTCCTGGGAGCCTTGGCATAATGTTTCTGGTCCTTTGTGAATTACTTCACCGGGTCTCCCAGAGTTTTCAGCCTGTGCTCAACCAGGTGCCAGACTGCCTGCCAGATCACTGCCCCACACAGAGGGATCCAGCTACCTCTATCTCCCCAGCACTGAGATTACAGCTTTGGCTGTCACACTTGTTTTATTTTAAATGTGAACTGTGAGTATTGACTTCAAGATCTTGTCTGTACAGGACAGGCATTTAATCAACAGAGCGGTCCCCAGTCCCAAGGAACCTTTTAAAATAACACTGTCCTTTATGTTGCTCAGAGGGGTATTTCTCTGTGCAAGGATTTAGTTAGCCTGAGACTGCAAACTTCAGGCATCAGTACTGCAGCCTTAGTAGAGATGGTGTGGCAAGGGCTCCGGGAGAGCAAAGTGTGTATCATTAGACATGGCCTCATTGTGGACTTTTATATCCCAATTGCAGCCCCCTTCCTCCCCTCCTCCCAGTCCTGCTTCTACAAGTCCCTTCCCCATATCCCCATATCTCCTCTGAGAAGAAGAGGAAGCTCCTACTTGGCTACCACCCAACCTTGGGACATCTAGTCTCAGCAGGACTAAGCACTTCCTCCCCCACTGAGGCCCAACCAGACAGTCCAGATAGTAGAAGGGGATCCAATGGCAGGCAAAGGAGTATAGGACAGTCCCTGCTCCAATTGTTAGGGGACCCACATGAAGACCAAAGTGTACATCTACATGCTCTCTGATTGGTGGCTCAGGCTCTGTGAACTCCCACAGGCCCAGGCTGGTTGATTCTGCAGATCTTCTTGCAGAGACCCACAGCCAAACATCAGGCGGAGTTTGGGGAGTTTTGTGGAAGAGTGCTGGCAAGAATTGAGTGAGCTGAAGGGGCCAAGGACACCACACGTTTCACTTTTTCTCTAGTTGTGAAGACAAGATTAATTTAAAGCAGATATTTCAGAAAGAAATACTTTGGTATAGAAGTCAGTCTGTGGAATGATGAGGGATTTATGCAAAGCAACCCAAGGGTTGTTCTTGGTTAGTGACCAGTACAGCAGGTGCATTGGGTTGGGTGTTTGGTGCCAGTTGTAGAAGATTCCTGAGGACAACAGTCTAGGAAGCTCCCTCCTTCTCATCATTCTCTCCTCCTCTCTCACAGGGTGAGATTTTTCTCTCCTCATTTTCTCCTACAGTGGCTCTTATGATAAATTGCCTATTTTATCCATCTTTGTTCTTTCGATTCTCAGAAGATCCAAATGTTCCCAGAAGTCACTGTCATTTTAATCTTTCAGTGTGAAGGTGACCTGCTTTGGTTCTCTGGGGAGGTGAGTTCTACAGCAGTGAGTGGTTGCTAGTCTATAGCCTCCTTGGTAAGCCATAGTGGCACAGAGCCCTTTGGTCCATCCAAGAACCTGGAAGTCAGCTTGCAAGAGCCATTAAAGAAGAAAACATAAAAAAGGTGTGTGTGTGTGTGTGTGTGTGTGTGTGTGTATGTACTTGTGTGAGCATGCATGTAGGGTAGTGGTCAATGTTGGTTATCTTCCTCATTCATACTCCGCCCTTGTTTTTTTTAGACAGGACCTCTCACTGAGCTTGGAGCTTACTGATTCAGCAAGACCAGCTGACTGCTGTCTCCTGTCTCTGCCTTCTTAGCGCTAGGATTATAGGTGTGCTCCAATCACACCTGGCCTTTTATGTGATTTCGAGAACGCAAACCCAGGTTCTCATGCATGGCAAACCCTTTATTGAGATATCTTCCTGGCTTGAGATCTTTTTTTGAAACACAGGGATTCCTAGAGAGCAAGAAATAAGGGCTATTTCATAAGACCTCTTTAAACTTGGTGCTTTCCCTCTGAGACCTCAGTCTGTTAGTAAATGGAAATTTTTCTCAGCCAGATGATTTGATTCCCAGGGAGTGAGATTTATAGAGTAAGCAATGTGGTAACCTCACACATCTGTTAGGAGTCAGAACTGGTGTTAACCATCTTGCCTTCCATACCCCAAGACTCTCTTTCCTGAATGTCTTTTTGGTAGAAAAGTTTTGTAGTGAATTCTTCAAAAAGTTCTGTCAGGTTTTTTTTTTCCTTAAAGAAGAATGACTCAGACAACCAGTTTCAGAGTGTGCAGAGGGGGCAAGGCTTCCCTCATCCCCTGGATTCCTACAGCCCTGTCTTCATGTGAAATGTTTCTTGATTAAAAAGCACAGACTCCATAAGGACACTGAGCCTTTTCAGCAGGGACTGGGACTCCGAAAATGGTTATTATGCATGGATATGCAGCTGGAATTAGATTTCTGTGGTCTTGACTTTAATGGCCCCATCTAGATATGTGGCTAAGCTTTTGTTCTTTGTCTCAAGATGACTGGTCAACAGAGTTGTGTGGTTTTAATTTCATCTGAAGGGCAGTTGAAGAAGAGGCAGTAGAGCCTACTGATTTCTTTCTCTCTCTTGCTTAGTTTCTGGGACTGCTATTTCAATTTTTTCAGGTCTTGTTAAACATTTGGACAATATGAAATTATAAGAGGCTTTTGAGTGCAACGTGAAAACTTCTAATTTAAAAGTCTATGACACAAAGGTATACAATGAGTAAATTAGTATACAAATGTGCAGTTCTTGGGAAGTGGAGGAAAACATATTTTAATATAAAATTGTAGGTCCCTATCTGTGATCATCTGTTACTATGGCCACCGATTCAAATGCTAGAAAGACCAATGTGCATTTAGGCAACATAACTTGATGTTTCTGACAGTACAAAAACTAAATATATTTTAAGAATAGACACACACATATCCCATCGGGTGACCGAGGTGATACAACAGGTAGGCATTGTTGTGACAACCAGAGGCTTTGCACAAAAGAATGTAGTTTAGAAACAACAGTCTCAGTCAGGAAAGTAGGCAGGAGGCTGCAAATCCTCATTGCTGTGGAGATGATGGTTAGCAATATGGGGCTCATAGTTCCCTTGCAGAATGAATACTAGAACCACCCAGAAAGGGGCAGGCTAGAGTCTGAGGATACAAGCATGGAAAAGGGAAAGTGCAGTTCGATGCACAACAAATACCCACCAGGGGCTTATTTTATCAACTATATTAAAAATTACATTTTTCTCCTTCCTTTGGTCCTATCTGCATATTCAGTAGGAATTATAAACTTCTAGTTTTCTCCTCTTGTTATCAGATGTTGTAGGTAGAAAAGAAAAAGCAAATAGATCAAGCATCCACAGTTTTTGTTATTTTATAAGTGTATGCACGTGTGTTCATGTGTTTGTGCACATGCATGGGTGTTCATGTGTGTGCACATGCATGTGGGTGAGCATGCATGTGGAGCTGTGGACAATCTCTGGTGTCATCATAGAGACAGGATCTCTTATTGTCCTAGAGATCACCAATTATATCAGACCAGCCAGCCATTGAGCCCCAGGGATGTGCCTGTCTCTGCTCTCCCAGAGAGTATAAGCCCATGTCAACATACCTGGATTTTTAAAACATAGATTCTGGGAGTTGAATTTAGCTCCTCCTGCTTGCAAGGCAAAAGCTTTATGGAGTGAACCATCCTTCCCTCTGTGTTAGGTGTCACTTTCTAGGCTTCTAGGAAATACATTTTCAGGATAGTGGTTGGGTCAAATATTTTTGTTTTTCTGGTGAAATTTCCAAATCAAATTCAATTATTTTAAAAAATGAGAGAAAGAAAACAAGGCAAGTCACTGAACTGTAGGTTTTCCCAGACTGTTCATTTATGTAATAAAGTAATGTGTAAAAACACTCTTAATCGATGAAATATTTTCAGGAGAAAAAAAAGACAAATGGATTCAGATGGAATTGGGCAACTGTCCCATTTCTAAAGTTTGGTGATATGCCTTCAGCAATTAGTGGTTTTCATGGAGACATAAGCTGTGCCCTGCAAGCAGGCACACATTCAAGGCATGCCCAGTGTTGATTCCCTTATAGTTTGTTACTAGTTCTTCCACTATGGGTGTTACAGGCTATTGACACAGAAAACATGGCAAGTAATAAGTCAAAATTCCCCTTCCCCACTCTCTCTAATAGATAAGAAGATATTCTGTAAAACTATGGATTCTTGAGTTTCAATATTAGTGTACCACATCACCCAGAAAGATTTTTATGCTGACTTTTGCTTTTGACAAGGTTTAGGAATTCTATCTAACTTCTAGATAGAGGACTTCAGAAACCTTCATATGCCATGAGGCTCTGATCTAGAGATCTCAGTGTCACCAACATCAAGGAGACAAGGACATGCTGGACAAGCAGGAGACAGGGCTTTGAGGGTCGCCTCCTCTCACCATTCTGTTTGTAGTTCTACATACTGATGGTAGAATGTGTGGGGAATGTGGCAGCCTGAGACCAGCAGGAGTTGGGTGGAGCACGTAATTCAGTCATCTTTGCCATTTCATCCCATGGCCAGCCAGCTGTGAGGCAGATAAATAAGGGCATTGTACATGACCTCCAGTATTGAGCACCCAGACCTGTCAGGAAAGGCCAACCACATCTAGTCTAAATCATAGGAATTTCCAGCTAATGCTTGGGCTTATGAGTGGGTTGTCAGCTCCACCAATCTTAGACAAAATAGACTGATGTTGGGTAAATTTCAAAATGACTTCTGGGCCCCTAGCTTCTAATGGATGGGGGAAGATTTAATGTATCAACCACCATGCCTCCAAAACGCTTTAAGATACTGATGAAATAGTAAATGTTCCTCTAAAGGCAAAGGCAGGAATCATGGCAGAACCAGTGGGCAGAACAAAATAATAGAACAGTGACTGGGAACCACTCCTGAAATAATGAAATCCAATCACAGCTGCCCTTCTTAGGGCAGGGGATGAGGTTACCTGGCAACAGTCCTTGGTAAGTCTTCACAGTTGCTGCAAAACATCACTGTGAGTGTACAGACAACTGATCTACCTCCCTTTCCTAAATCATGAGGCTAATATAATCCTTATATTGAGATGAGTCAAAGAAAAAAACAAGTGATAAAAATTATAGAGCATTTTAAAGAATATTAGTTTGAGAATTTGATCCAAAGTCTAGCAAAATGACTTGAGAACACAGAATTTATTCCAACAGTGCAATAGTGACTCGATGCTGGAAACTCAGTCTGTATACTCTGGTTTTAAAGTAAAAGAATACTGTGGATGAAAACCATTAAGGAACAATGTCACTATCCTACAGAGCATGAATGCAAATTCTAAGCACAAATCTACCCATTACATTAAATATATTTTATAGATAAGAGGACAGTTTAGCATGAGAAAGCCAAGGAACTCGCCAAACTAAGAACTAAGCTAGAAATGAAGGAAAATGGTTAGCCTCCGGGTAACCATGATGCACCAGAAGCTGCCTCACAAAGGAACTGAAGGGATACCCAGAAGAAAGAAAAACAAAACAGCAGATAAAACAAAAAGATGTGAAGATGCAGAGGAGCAAGATAACACAGCTTCTACTTTGATGGTCTCTGGATGGAAGAGAGCAGAAGGCCCTTCCAAAGGTGGACCAGGTTTGAGCCTGGCAGGACTGACCCAGGACAAGTCAGCAGGCTTTGCAGGAGTCAAATTCAGTTGTGGGCGTTGGTGAGACACTGACATCTTCAAGTGGGTCATGAGGAGGAAGAATTCCATTTGTCACTCTGAAAGACTCAGGGGTCAGTGCTTGGGTGCCATCTTGAGAGAGTAAAACTGATAGCCAGGGAGATGGCTCAGTTGGTTTTAGCCTTTTCCAGGCAGTTTGACAGGTCTCTGTTTCCTCTAGGCAGTTCAGATGGTAGATACTTCTAGGCTGCTTGTCTTGTTTCAGTAGGTCTTACTACTTACAGTGCTTGAGGAGGGAGGGGCCTAATGCATCTAGTTAGTTTCAGGGACTTCCTGAAACTGTTTTTAAGTTGTTTACTTTCTGAGTAACTTCCCTGCAGGATGAAATGTTTCACCTCCTTGTAAACATCTTGTATCTTAATGAGCTTCCCTCTAAAATGAAAGGTTTTGAATCAGAGGGAACTGCTACACAACAGCTTGAGACCTAGGGGACATCAGGAGGCCAGGAAGCCTCAATTAGTCCTGCCACTGTCTCAGGGTGAGGGAGGCCCAGAGAGCCAGTTATGAAGAGCAGGAGGATGGTTGAAGGGTAGGAATGGCCAGGTGGGAAAGCACATAGGGACAGATAGCCTCACCCTTGGTGGCTGGGAGTAGATCTCATCAATTGCAAATAAATGCAAAGTGTTGAGCTGAGGCCATCGGGAGGGAAAACAAAACAACACAAAACAACAGAGTCACCTATCAGTCATTCATAGCTGTAGAACCCAAGACCTCTGTGGTTCCAGCCACATCTCCCCTGTAAGGTGATGAGTACCCAGGTGGTCCTGAATGTCAGAAGATAGGACAGTGTCACTGTTGTGGGATCAGAAGCCCTTTGTTTCAGGGAGTACCATGTAGAGAGGGTGGAGGACCTCCCCAGCCTTCAGTCTGCAAAGCTAAGGGTGACCAGCAGAGGTCTCTGGTATGTCAAGAAGGAAACCTACCAAGATGAAGACAGCTCTGGGGGACCTCAGATCATTGCCCATCTACAGACCCAGCAATAGCATAAACCACAGAAAGACAAGGAGCCACAAGATCAACTGACTGTCCTAGACTCCATGAATGTAATGCTGTCTCCAAGTTAGTGGCTCACTGCCCTCTTTTTGGGACCCTTGTGGCTCTCCACTGCCAAATTTTACTGGAGTTTTAGCAGGATTTAATTTTTTTAAAAATTATTTCTTTTTTATTATTTTTAAAAATTATATTTCACTTATCACTCCCCACCGTACATCTACCTAATTTTGTTTACATTTTTAAAATTATTGGGCAGGGCATCTCAGAGGACAGTCATCCATTGGACTTAAGTCAGGGACCCCTATGGTTGAATTAGGGGAAGCTTTGAAAGCTGAATGCTCCCCATAGGAAAACCAACTGTCTCAACTAACCTGGACCCCAGGGAGCTCCCAGAAACTGAGCCACCAACCAGGAGCATGCATGGGCTGGTCCAAACAGCCTCCCCCACCCCAGCCCCATGCACATTTGTAGCAGAGGACTGCCTGGTCTGGCCTCATGGGGAGGAGGCCTGATGGTGGGAGAGCACCCTCTTGGAGGAATGGGATGAGGAACTGTCGGAGGAGGAGGGGCAATGGTGGGAATGTAAATAAATAAAATAATTAAAAATGAAAAAATTATTGGGCAATGTGTTTTCTTTTTTCTTAGCTCTTTACTTTTGACCCTAGAGTTTTGAAAAACTACATTAATATTTTGACTTTGCCGTATTGATTTAAGAATTTCCTTACATTTTAATTTTTTATCCTTTCTTTGTATTTAATTTAAAAACCATCTCATCATCAGGGAGTCTTTTCCCTCCTTTTTTGTTTATTTCATACTTATCCAAATAATTTTTAATTTTGCAGCATATTCTACAGTAGTTTTCAGTTTTGTGGTTATTGGTGATATATTAGGGAGCTGTAATAAATTTTAAATGCATTTGTATATTTTTCTATGCTGAGGTTCTTGCTGTTAGAACAGTTTCTTTTCTCCAATGTAATTAAAAAGTAAGCAAGGTGCAAGAAAAATTCAGCAAGTAAACAGAGATTATTGAAAATAAAAAAATTTAGCAGTGTTGAAAATCAAAAGGTCAATGAATCAGTCAATCAAAACATCTCCATAGAATGGACAGTTATAATTAATCACAGTTTAAAAGTCAAGATTTAATTTCATAAGAAAAACTATAATTTACTGAAGAACATCAAAACCCAGAACACAAAAACATGCTCACATGGAAGACTTATAATTATTACTGTTAAATTGACAACCATTCTTAGCTTTGCATTTAGACTTGCTGCATTTCCATTCACGTGTACATACTTTAAAAAAAAAAAACAAAACAAAAAAACAAAACAAAAACCAAGCCAAACCAAACCAAACAAAAACTAGGAGAGCTTTCCAAAGTTTGGATGTGAGGAATGTTCAAGCCACTCCTACTTGAAAATAATTTTAGGAGAATTTCTGTCAGATGTCAGGATTTGTTACAAATGTGTAGCAATTAAAAAGCCATTATAGTGACTTAGCCCCCAGTGGAATAGAAGAGAAAGCCATAAGTATGGAACCCCACTGTCTGATACAGTTTGTGTTATATAGTAGAACACAGTAGAGAGCTGGTGTCTTAGTCAGGGTTTCTATTCCTGCACAAACATCATGACCAAGAAGCAAGTTGGGGAGGAAAGGTTTATTCAGCTTATATTTCCACACTGCTGTTCATCACCAAATGAGGTCAAGACTGGAACTCAAGCAGGTCAGGAAGCAGGAGCTGATGCAGAGGCCATGGAGGGATGTTTCTTACTGGCTTGCTTCCCCTGGCTTGCTCAGCTTGCTCTCTTATAGAACCCAAGACTACCAGCCCAGGGATGGCACTACCCATGATAGGCCCTCCCCCTTGATCACTAATTGAGAAAATGCCTTACAGCTGGATCTCATGGAGGCATTTCCTCACCTGAAGCTCCTTTCTCTGTGATGACCCCAGCTTGTGCCAAGTTGACACAGAACCAGCCAGGACAGTGGGCATCATGTGTAAGCCATGTAGAAGAGTGGCCAACATGAGGTAAGTATGCGTATACGTAACACTATGCGTAAATTTGCATAGTGTTATCAATATTATTAGTGTAGATTGGTAATGAAACTGCGTGCTAATCTATAAATAATGATAGGATGACTGATCATCTCTCAGGACAGAGAAAGTTGACCCTTACCTCATACCATAGACTCAAATACTAAATTACTTCATACTAACTCACCTGGTACTCATATACCAAATTGCCTCATACTAAAAGATTTCAACATAAAATGGGACTCTGTTAATCTTTAAGAAGACAATGTAGTGTTTCTGAGACAGCTTAGACAATGAAGGTCTCAAAATACCAAGCCTGGTGACCTAAGCTCTGTTCTTAGGCCCAATAAATGTAATACATGAGGAAATACATGTTTATTTAAGCTCCAAAACAAAAACCAATCAGAAATTAAGAGGGCAGAAGTCATCTCCACATGTGACAGGGAATGGAAAGAGAGAATCTGAGAAGGGTTGCCACCCAGCAATAAGAAGATGGGTACAGGACTTGCAAAAACTTGTTACTGAACAGCTTTATGCTAATGGTGGTCAATGAGGATTTGAGGATAGTTGTGCATGAGGTCAAGAAATGCAGGTGAAATTTAAAACAAGATAGAAATAGGAATCACCCTTGGCCCACCATGCCAAATTAAATAGAATGTTGGTCAGGATGTGGGATGTCCAGCATCAGTCCAAATTTGTGTGTCTCTGAGCAAGTAGATATTACATGCTGTATACAAATTTCTGCAAGACTTTGGCTCATTAATTGCACCCCAATGCAATTGGAAATCCTTGTGCATGTATACAAGGAGCCAATGTTCAAGAACACAGCTGCATTGCTTGAAAGGGTTAAAAATCCCGTGCATTGGTTTTTCTGGTTGGCAAGGAGGAGGAAAACGTCTTGGAAAGTGGTTGTGAAGGTGGATGGATATCGGCTATGATCGTGATGGTAGAGACAGCTCCAGGGCTCCGCCTCAGTGTCCTTCTCATCCTGGATAAAGAGAGTATGAACTGTTGCCCGCTGCTCTTTAGTTTCGTCAGCAAGATGAGCAGTGAGGTTACTGTGACCGGGTGTTCGATAAAGCGAATCTCTCCTTAGTTGTTTCTTAGTCTCTGCTTAGGTGTTTGGAAAAGGAAGCTCATGCCACACACTCAACAGCACGTTCTTCTTCCCCATCTTCATCTGCCATGTCCTTTTATCTTTAGCCTATAAGCTCCCGCTAGCCCCTGGCCTAGTTGCTATTTTGCTCTCAGGGCCTTGGGCAAAGGCTGGACTCTCATAAGCACTTAGAAAGTGTTTGCTGCATGGATGGATGAATGGATGATTGAGAAAAGAGAGAGAAACGTCCAAGACAATTTCTCTTTAAAACAATCTGAAAAATCACATTTCCTTCCCAGTTAAAACCACTTTTCCCAGTGTTTAACTCACTTTCTCTAATCACACGGAATGTGATTTGATTTGTTAGAAAAAGAATCCAGTGTAGGCTGGAATGGGAATAAAATGTTTGTGCCAGGGCATCCAGGGAGCTACTGGCAGAATAGAGGGCTGGCTCGGATCACAGCACAAGGGGCAAGGACAGAATAATCTGGAACCCATTCGTCAGCCTGAGACATTAGTGAGAACACTGCAGGAAAACCACCTTGTCCTCAGCCCTATGAAGGTCATGGACGCCCTGAGCTGTCTTTCCACCTGGACAGCTGTGTTTTCTTCTGCTTGAGAATTCCATTGTCCCCAGGCTGCCATCCTCTGGGGCCGACCTCATCAGTCACACCTCTGCCTTTGCATGGAAATGGCAGCCATGTGAACACAATCCTTGTGGTTAGCAGCTAGTGGTATCTAATGGGAAAAACCCGGAGAAATTCCGGGATATCAGATATATATTACAGAGGTTTCTAAAGAAAGTGCTAGAAAGCATTAACACCGGGAGAGGTTGGGAAAGTACAAAACAGAATGGAAATGAGCACCCTGTGGAAATTTTTATTTTTAAGAGTGACTTTTATTTAAAACAGACTCATGTTGCTGCCTTTCTCTCCAGAAATGTCTGTCTCTTGATAGCACTTCTCCTGGTTTCCCAACTGTCCACTTGAACCATGCAGAAGCCAAGAGAGCAGGTGGTTGCCAGGCCCATTGGAGGGTGGGGTTTGCGTCACGGGTTTTCCAGGCCTCTTTCCATTGTCATAGTTTCTGAGGACTTTCTCACAATGGAGTCCGGTCATTTAAATCCATCCAAAGCTCCCCTGGTCTCTGCTCACGGCCTCTCAGGGGTTGCTTCTATGGGGCAGCTCTATAAAATCCCTGCAATGATAGAGTTTAGAAATGCATGACAATCAGGGATGCAGGAGGGTCAGTAGGAACCAGTGAGGTTTTGATTATGCATGGGAAACATTTCTTAAAATAAGTTACCTTGAAATTGTTCCATTTTTTCCTTTGATCAGATTTCAGTTTGAAGGTTTAGTTCTCTCTCCCTACACCTGCTCTCCCGGCCAACTCCCCCCCCCCCCTCCCCCCGCCACTTCCCTCCCTCCCTCCAACTCTGGTATCTATTTTATTTCCTCTTCTGAGAAAGATTCAAGCATCCTCCCTTGGGCCCTCCTTGTTATTTGGCTTCTTTGGGTCTCTGGAGTGTAGCATGGTTGTGCTGTACTTTATGGTGTGTATCCACTTATAAGTGAGTACATATCAGTTTGAATGTCTGATGTGTAGAGAAAAAAATAATTAAAATTTTCTGTTAGATTTGGCTTAAAAGCTTGATTGAATTAAGAATAACATTAAACTGTGAGGCCTGCACTGACAGATAGCTCAGCAGGCAGAGGTGCTTGCTGCCAAGCCTGGCAACTTGAGTTCTATTCTCAGGACCTGGGGTTGTCCTGTGACCTCCATGTGCATTCAGTGGCATGTGTCAATCTACAACCCTAGTAGATATTTAAAAACTGCTAAAATGTGTAGTGGTCCAATAAGAAGCCGTTACAATTTCTTAGAGATTATTTTCAGTGACTTGTCATGCCTTTATTACCTTACATGGCGAGACATTTAACATCTACTCAGACATCTTTCTGTATCTCAGGATTGGTCAGCTTGGGTGGTAGAAACACAAGCTTCACATTGTAAACCCCCTACCTGCGATTCATCAGTGACTTCAGGATCCTTTAACATCAGTTTCTGCATTAATGGTCACAGGACAACAATCGTCACATTTTGTCAATACTTCTGCAATAGTGATAGTATCTCTACAATGGACTTTGTCATTAAGTAGCTGCTTACCCAGGGACATAAGAGATAGAGAATTTTTCATTTTTTTAATTTAATAGGTGACAAGAATTATATGAGGTGCTAGGGACACACAGTAAGCATATCTCCATTCTAGTGCTGGGAGTGTCTAGCGGGGGAATACAGTTGATAAACAACTACTATGCATACAGATGTGAGATTGACAGCCTATTTGAATTCTATTTGAGCCCTCCAAGCTCGAAGTGATTGGCTGTTATTGTCTCAATCTATTTTATATAAAACATCCATTTGCTTGAGATGCTATAAACCACCACAGATTAGATAGCTCAAATGACAGAAAGTGAAATAACAGAAAATGGCCTCTGAAAGCTAGTGTGAAAGAACTCAGCTATTACCGCTTGGCCTTCCTCAGTCGGTAGGCTGAGTAGTGTGAGTCTGAATTACTTCACCTTTAGAGTGACTCTGAGCATTGACCGTGTCAATGCTGCTATCACAGTTTCCTGTTTAAGGTATGAGGAGCCTGAGAGGCAAATGGTCTGAGTTGTCTTAACAAATTAGAGCAGGGTGCAGGATTTGAATCCAGAGTTCATGCTCTCATCCTATTTTATTCTGCCCAAGACATTAGCTAAATGTCTTATAAATCATCTTTATAAAAGGTTTCCCATGAACGCATCTTGGTGAAAATAACATGGACTCTAGATTTAAAAATATTCCACCTCATCATTCCTTGTCCTGTGGTATTGGTCTCCTGATTCCTCTGGACCATAGTTTCCCAAGTCAGAAAGCAGAAACATTTCCCTTATTGTGAGCATGGTGGTTGGTAGCTTTAGGTGGACACCCTCCCATCATATCTGAGTAATGAAACTCAGGATAAATATTAATGAGGTGGCTGTCTCTGCCCAGCCATGGACATGTTTTCACGTGGGTTGATTTTCATTAGATGTGTGTGTGTGTGCATAAAGGCACGGAGGCAGGACAGTAGAGGGGACCTAAAGCTATTCCTTCCAAGCCCACAGATCCCATCCAGTGTGTAACTTATTGAGCAGGCCCCCTGCACAGCGTCCTATGTGCTCAGGATGTAGGAGAAGCTGGAGGCACTACTACAGTGCAGGTTCTAATCCCATTGGAGATGTCCTCCCAGGGCTTCCTCTCTGCATGGTGACTGGTGGGAATATATATCCATATGAGAATTGTGAGTCTTCCTCACCAAAGTGGCCCAGATGTCACTCACCCCATGTAAAAATTAAGACAAAGCTGTAAACAGTATACACTGTTATGCAATGCACTTACTTTGAAGTCCAGATTCAGGAAATAGAATAGGATAATTGTGTTTTTTTTTGTTTTTTGTTTTTTTAACACGGAACAACAAAGAAACCCCATTATAGGTTATTTGTACATGTCTGTGGATCTTTCTGTGGGGTGAAATTCCCAACTTGTTATTAAAGGGAATGTTGAGAGTTCTGACTTGGTTTAGAATTTTAAGCTATCACAGTCCGGGTGATTTCCCTCCCCCCTGAAACTCATTAAATTTTAGCTAGATGCACACTTTCTGTGCTCACCTGTGGAGAAAGACAGATTTAAAATAAATATCTGTCAGGTATGTTGTTACTCACAAAAATATGTTTAGTTTTAAGCCCTGGAACAGGAATCTGCTTGGACACGCTGCCAGCGACATGCAGTAGGTGCTCATGTTCAAGCAGAGGGGCCCAGAATGTTCTCAGAAGTTTCCTGGCACATTTAATACTAGAAGGCTGGTTTGAAGATTTCCCATTCAACTCCACTAAAGAGTTGGGGAGGGGGGAATGGGGAAAGAAAAAACACTTATCTTAAAGATTCATGATTCAAGCGGCCAATAGAACCTGCAGTTACCATAGTGCTGGGCCCTAGATTTCCCTTTAATGTAATTAAGCCTCAAGATTTATGAATACAACAGGCCAGAACTTGATCCGTGTTCGTTTTCAATTACTGCAGTGAAAGGGCTCTATCCAGATGTCTCTATTTATAGCATTCAAGCAGGCCAGGCCAGGGGATGGGGGGGGGGGGTGTCCAAATTGTCAACTTGTTAATTCTTCACAGAGGGTACTCAGCTGAGGTTCTGGCTTTGACCCTTGACAAAAGGCTAGAGGCCCTGGGGGCGAGGGCATCAATGCTTCCAGGGACAACACGGGGAGCCCCAGGGGTCACTCCCTCTGCTTTGTAGGTATTTGTGTAATAATGGGGGTCCATTCCTTATTTTTTTTTTTTTTTATTTTTTATTTCTGTTACAGTTCTGGGAACATGGGGGGGGGGGGACTGGCTCGAATGTAGATGTGAAAGACAAACATATATAATGAGAGCATCAGGTGTCCCCTGGCAACAGTAACCAGGATAAAATGCTACAGGGGAACACACAGTATGCAGTGACCCACATAATCGGGCCTATTTTGGGAGTATTGTTTTATTTTTCTTTTGAAGGGTGTTGTGTCTTTTTTTTTATGTTCCCAGGTCTGCAATTTAGTTTTGCCAGGATTATCAGGACCTGTGTGTCTTTTCTCTCGACATAGTTACAGGCTTATTTCTCTTTTGGAGCAGGTTCTCAGCCACCAGAAACCTACCTGCTAGGGAAGCCTTAAAAAAATTCCATTTTATTCTCTTTTGTTTCTTTCTTTCTTTCTTTCTTCTTTGAAAAAGATTTCTGTGCTTTCCAAGACTACTCTACAGGTTTCTCAGACATGTGCAAAGTGTTTTCTTACACGAATGTGGATGTCTGCATTGGAGATATCATTTTAAAAGGAAAATCCCAAACAAAAGGCTTAGAAATAAGAGCCCAGCGGGGGACGCAGACTCACTAATGAAACGGACCTCATCTGGTAAAAAGCCCCAAATCCTGCCTACTCTTTTCCTTGGTGGCTCGCGTCCATCATTTCGTTTTTCATAACTCACAGCCCTGAGTTGTTACCTTGTAAACAGGAATGAAGTCGGAGACTGTGTTTGTGGAGTGATAATTGGTGGCTGTATTAACGCGTGGCTCAGTCAGGATGGTCGGCCAATTCTCAGAAGTCTTCTAAAAGGGACTGCAAACCTTCCTGGTTAAGTCCTTTTAAATCAGTATTTTTTGGTGTGTGTGTTTGTCTTTTTTGAGTCACGACTTTTACAGGACTCAAATTTATTTCAATAGATTTAAACAGATTTGACTAGAACAGGGAGTTTTTCGAAAATGGAGCCTCCAGCCAGGCTCTGTAGCCCTTCGTGGAGCACCGATTCCTTCTCCTATTATTTAAGAAGTTATTTAATAATTCAGTACCAAATCTAATCAAGTTCAAAAACTTCATTATACATAAATGTACCCTTCTGGTTTCAATGAATACACTTTAGATACAAACATCATTTCTAACTACTGCCGACCCCCTCCTCCCCATTTTTTTTTTAAAATAAATGTGTACCAGAAATGCAGGACAGGAGAACAGGACTGAAACGTATTATGATTAGCCATTCCTCTTGGAAGGCTGTTGTCTGACAGTCTTAGCTAACTAATCTGTCTCTTGTGGAAGCACTTGTGTACTTCCTGCGCATCCCTCGGTTGCACGAACCACGCTGAAGCAAGGCTTCAGGGTTTCCCCAAGTTTTCCAAAATTTTCTTAGTTCTCTTGCTGCTGCCTCTGGTTGGTTCTATCATATTCATTCAGTCAATTTTGTTTTCTGGAGTGTTTTTAAGTTTACACTTACTTGGTCCTGTTTGCCTTTTGAAAGCCCCCTTAATTCGCTTTTATGATCTCTTGGGAGGTCTCTGGTGTCACTACCCCCTGTCGGTCCTCCCCCTTTCCCAAGCAGGCAAGGGAGGCTGAAGCAGACACCCAGGAGCAACAAAGAGCAGAATGCAAGAGGCCCAAACTCGAAGTTATCATGTGAGCAAGTTAACAAACATATTGGCTTCAATTACCGGAAGTGGCAGTTCACGCCATCTTCAAGCCTCTGAGGAAGGAGACCTCCAACGTGGTGCCTGCTTTTGTCTGTGTTCAAGGTGTAGCTAGGGGGACATAACAATCCTCACTAACAGCATAGAACCAATGTGTTTAAGATGTTAGCTAGAAATCTGTTAAAAAATATTTTCCAATATATGTGGAAAAATAAATGGTCATGGCAGGAAAGACTGTGTATGTGCAAAGAAGGACACTGAAGCTGTCTTAACATTTCTTTGGGTTTGAAAAAACAAATTCTATACAATATGTTGTATATATTACATATTATAATATTAAATTAAAATATATAGTAAAATATGTATTCTATTTCACATATATGTAATGTTATATGATATATATGTGCAGTTTGAGTGTGAAGCGCCCCCTTATGCTGACTGGATTGTTGGTGCTGTTCTGACCCGAGGCAGAACGCAGTGAGGTCAGGCTGGATCTTAGGGATTGTAGTGGCTCCTGCTAACAGCCTGTTATCTCCCTCGGGACTTCCTGATTCGTACACAGTCACACATCTAAACAGTCTCCTCATCTACTGTTGCCCAGGGGTGGCTCTTGCCTCATGCTTTCTCAACAATGATGGAGTGATGTTCTCTCAAACCTGTGGACCAAAATAAGTCCTCCTGTAAGTTACTTCTTGTCAAATATTTGGTCACAGTGAGGAGAAAAATGAAGCCAATGTATATAAATAATATTTTAATGTAATTTTATGTAATTCATAATTATGGACAATGTTATAGTAAACTTTTTCTTATACAAACTTAATTTTATGGCAGGAGACTCTTTGTATAAAGTTCTCACATGAGATACATGATTACAAGCTAATGTGAGGATTTGAACACCATTTGACCAGATATGACAAGCTATCAATCAGAGGAGAATCTGGAGTGGAAATGACTGGAGGGTGAGCTTTAGCTTCTGGTCTCTAAGAAGTTCAAGGGTCAAGCTAGAACAGTCAAGTTAAAAAAAATGGACAAACATAGGTCTAAGGGACTGGTATTTATTTATTTATTATTATTATTTTTAAATATATCTTTTTTCATATTTTATTTACATTTCAAATGTTTCCACCTTTCCAGATCTCCCCTTTGAAACCTCCCCATTCCTTCCACCCTCCCCCTGCCACTATGGGGGTATTCTCTCACCCACCCACCCACTCTCAATTTCTCTCTTAGGCATTCTCCTATACTGCAGGATCTAATACCCTCAGGCTCAAGGGCCTCTCCTCCCCCTGATGGCTAACAAGACCCTCCTCTGCTGCATTTGTGACCAGCACCATGGGTCGCTCCATGTGTATTCTTTGGTTGGGGGATCAGTCTCCAGGAGTATCAGGGTGTCAGGCCAGTTGCCACTGTTACTGCTTCCCTGGGGATGCAAACTCCCTCAACTCCTCCAGTCCTTTCTCCAAGTCCTCCATCTGGGACCTCACACTCAGCACTACTGTTGCTGCAAAGTGACTCTTGGGTATTTCAAACTTTTGGGCTAATAACCACTTAACAGTGAATACCATGTTCATTCTTTTGTGACTGTGTTAACTTGCTCAGGATGATATTTTCAAGATCCATCCATTTGTCTGCGAATTTCATGAAGTCATTGTTTTTAATAGTTGAGTAGTATTCCATTGTGTAAATGTACCACATTTTCTGTATCCATTCCTCTGTGGAGGGACATCTGGGTTGTTTCCAGCTTCTGGCTATTATAAATATGACTGCTATGAACATAGTGGAACATGTGTCTTTATTACATGTTGGAGCATCTTCTGGGTATATGCCCAGGAGTGGAATAGCTGGGTCCTCAGGTAGTATTATGTTCATTTTTCTGAGGGTCCACCAAACTGATTTCCAGAGTGGTTATACCAGCTTGCAATACCACCAGCAATTGAAGAGTGTTCCTCTTTCTCCACCTCCTCGCCAACATCTGCTGTCACCTGAGTTTTTGATCTTAGCCATTCTGACTGGTGTGAGGTGAAATCTCAGGGTTGTTTTGATTTGCATTTCCCTGATGACTAAGGATGTTGAACATTTCTTTAGGTGCTTTTCAGCCATTTGAGTTTCCTCAGTTGAGAATTCTCTGTTTAGCTCTGTTCCCCATCTTTTTGATAGGGTTATTTGGATCTCTGGAGTCTAGCTTCTTGAGTTCTTTGTATACATTGGAGATTAGCCCTCTATCGGATGTAGGATTGGTAAAGATCTTTTCCCAATCTGTAGGTTGCTGTTTTGTCCTGTTTACAGTGTCCTTTGCCTTACAGAAGCTTTGTAATTTTATGAGGTCCCATCTGTCGATTCTTGATCTTAGAGCACAAGCCATTGGTGTTCTGTTCAAGAACATTTCCCCTGTGCCCAAGTGTTCGAGACTCTTCCCCACTTTCTCTTCTATTAGATTCAGTGTATCTGGTTTTATGTGAAGGTCCTTGATCCACTTGGACTTGAGCTTTGTATAGGGAGGTAGGAATGGATCAATTCGCAATCTTCTACATGTTGACCGCCAGTTGATCCAGCACCATTTGTTGAAGATGCTGTCTTTTTCCCACTGTATGGTTTTAGCTCCTTTGTCACAGATCAAGTGACCATAAGTGTATGGGTTCATTTCTGGGTCTTCGATTCTATTCCATTGATCTACCTGCCTGTCACAGTACCAATACCATGCAGTTTTTATCACTACTGCTCTGTAGTACAGCTTGAGGTCAGGGAGGCTGATTCCCCCAGAAGTCCTTTATTGTTGAGAATAGTTTTTGCTATCCTGGGTTTTTTGTTATTCCATATGAATTTGAGAATTGCTCTTTCTAGGTCTATGAAGAATTGAGTTGGGATTTTGATGGGGATTGCATTGAATCTGTAGATTGCTTTTGGCAGGATGGCCATTTTAACTATATTAATCCTGCCGATCCATGAGCATGGGAGATCTTTCCATCTTCTGAGGTCTTCTTCGATTTCTTTCTTCAGAGACTTGAAGTTCTTGTCATACAGATCTTTCACTTGTTTGGTTAGAGTCACACCAAGATATTTTATATTGTTTGTGACAATTGTGAAGGGTGTTATTTCCCTCAATTTCTTGCATTGATACTCATAAAGGAAATTAGGCTGAAGTTTTCTTTTATTGTTGGGTCTTTGTGGGGCTTTGGTATCAGTGTAACTGTGGCCTCATAGAGTGAATTGGGTAGTGTTCCTTCCATTTCTATTTTGTGGAATAGACTGAAGAGTATTGGTATTAGTTCTTCTTTGAAGGTCTGATAGAATTCTGCACTGAACCCATCTGGTCCTGGGCTTTTTTTGTTTGGGAGACTGTTAATGACTGTGTCTATTTCTTTAGGGGTTATGGGACTGTTTAGATGGTTTATCTGATCCTGATTTAACTTTGGTAATTGGTATCTGTCTAGAAACTTGTCAATTTCCTCCAGATTTTCCAATTTTGTTGCATATAGGCTTTTGTGGTAGGATCTGATGATTTTTTTAATTTCCTCAGAGTCTGTTGTTATATCTCCGTTTTCATTTCTAATTTTATTGATTTGGATACTGTCTCTGTGCCCTCTGGTTAGTCTGGTTAAGGGTTTATCTATCTTGTTGATTTTCTCAAAGAAGCAGCTTTGGTTTTGTTGATTCTTTGTATAGTTCTTTTAGTTTCTACTTGGTTGATTTCAGCCCTTAATTTGATTATTTCCTGCCTTCTATTCCTCTTTGGTGTATTAGGTTCTTTTTGTTCTAGAACTTTCAGGTGTGCTGTTAAGCTGTTAGTGTATGCTTTCTCCAGTTTCTTTTTGGAGGCATTCTGAGCTATGAGTTTTCCTCTTAACACTGCTTTCATTGTGTCCCATAGGTTTGGGTAACTTGTACTTTCATTTTCATTAAATTCTAGGAAGTCTTTAATTTCCTTCTTTATGTCTTCCTTGACCAAGTTATCATTGAGCAGAGCATTGTTCAGCTTCCATGTGTATGCGGGCTTTCTGTTGCTGTTGTTGCCATTGAAGACCAACCTTAATCTGTAGTGATCTGATAGGAGGCATTGGATTATTTTAATCTTCTTATATTTGTTGAGGTTTGTTTTGTGACCAATTATATGACAAATTTTAGAGAAAGTACCATGAGGTGCTGAGAAGAAGGTATATTCTTTTGATGTAGGATGAAATATTCTATAGATATCTGTTAAACCCATTTGGTTCATAGCATCTGTTAGTTTCACCATGTCTCTGTTTAGTTTATGTTTCCAAGATATGTCCATTGTTGATAGTGGAGTATTGAAGTCTTCCACTATTATTGTGTGAGGTGCAATATGTGCTTTGAGCTTTAGTAGAGTTTCTTTTATGAAAGTGGGAGCTCTTGCATTCGGGGCATAGATGTTCAGAATTGAGAGTTCTTCTTGGTAGATTTTTCCTTTGATGAGTATGAAGTGTCCTTCCTTATCCTTTTTGATGACTTTTGGTTGAAAGTCCATTTTATCTGATATTAGAATGGCTACTCCAGTCTGTTTCTTGGGGCCATTTGCCTGGAAAATTGTTTTCCAGCCCTTTCCTTTGAGGTAGTGTTTGTCTTTAACACAGAGGTGCATTTCCTGGGTGCAGCAAAATGCTGGGTCCTGTTTATGGATCCAGTCTGTCAGTCTATGTCTTTTTATTGGGGAATTGAGTCCATTGATGTTAAGAGATATTAAAGAATAGTGATTGTTATTTCCTGTTATTTTTGAAGTTGTTTATATTGTTTGTGTGGCTATCTTCTTTTGAGTTTGTTGAAAGATTACTTTCTTGCTCTTTCTTGAGTGTAGTTTCCCTCCTTGAGTTGGCGTTTTCCATGTATTATTCTTTGTAGGGCTGGGTTTGTGGAAACATACTGTGCAAATTTGGATTTGTCATAGAATATTTTGGTTTCCCCATCTATGATTATTGAGAGTTTTGCTGGGTATAGCAGCCTGGGCTGGCATTTGTGTTCTTTTAGAGTCTGTATGAGATCTGCCCAGGATCTTCTAGCTTTCATAGTCTCTGGTGAGAAGTCTGGTGTAATTCTGATAGGTCTGCCTTTATATGTTACTTGCCCTTTTTCCCTTACTGCTTTTAATATTCTTTCCTTGTTTTGTGTATTTCGTGTATTGACTATAATGTGATGGGAGGAATTTCTTTTCTGGTCCAGTCTGTTTGGTGTTCTGTAGGATTCTTGTATATTTATGTTCATCTCTTTCTTTAGGTTAGGGAAGTTTTCTTCTGTAATTTTGTTGAAGGTATTTAATGGTCCTTTAAGTTGGGAGTTTTCACTCTCTTCCATACCTATTATCCTCAGGTTCTGTCTTCTCATTGAATCCTGGATATCTTGGATGTTTTGGGCTAGGAGCTTTTTGCATTTTGTGTTTTCTTTGACTGTTGTGTCCATGTTTTCTATGGTATCTTCCGCACCTGAGATTCTCTGTTCCATTTCTTGTATTCTGTTGGTGATACTTGCATCCATGACTCCTGATATCTTTCCTAGGGTTTCTATCTCCAGGGTTGTCTCCCTTTGTGTTTTCTTTATTGTTTCTATTTCCATTTTTAGATCCTGGATGGTTTTGTTCATTTGTTTGATTGTGTTTTCCTGTAATTCTTTAAGGGATTTCTGTGTGTCCTCTTTAAGGGCTTCCAGTTGTTTACCTGTATTCTCTTGTATTTCTTTAAGGGAGTTATTTATTTCCTTCTTAAAGTCTTCCATCATCCTCTTGATAAGTGATTTTAAGTCTTAGTCTTCCTTTTCTGGTGTGTTGGGGTATCCAGGGCTGGCTGTGGTGGGAGAGCTGGGTTCTGATGAAGCCAAGTAGTCTTGGTTTCTATTCCTTGTGTTCTTGCCCTTGCCTTTCGCCATCTGGTTATCTCTGGCGTTAGCTGGTCTTTCTCTCTCTGACTGTGGCTTGTCTTTCCTTCAAGCCCAGATGTCAATATTCCTGAGAGACCAGCTATCTCTCCCAGCTGTTTTTCAGATCCTGCGTCTGAAGCCCTCCTTCCACTGGCTCCTCCACACAAGTGGGTGGCTCACTTTCTCCCTGTGGTGTTTGTCTATGGAGGCCTGGTGGCCCAGGCAGGGGTCTCTGGCTACAGTTGGAAGCAGGCAGGCTCTTACCTCCTGGCTTTTCCTCTGTCCCTGCATCTGGAACCCTCCTCAGGACTGGTATTTATTCTGAGCAGATTGGAGGGGTTTGGAAGTATAGTCTGGAGGATTCTGAGTAGGGAGCATCTGAAGAGTTGAGGTCACTGAGGTTATTACCATTGTCAATACCATGCATCATAGTGATTGTTGAGATTATCACCTTGGAAGGTTAAGGGCTTGTCTTCTCCAAGCTTTCCCCAAGCCACTACTCATGTGTCCCATGTCCTGACTGCGTTTAGTTTATACATCTTCTGCAGTGAGGCCAACGTGATTCTTCTAAGTTGTGTTTTTGATGAAAATCCCCCCTCCTTTTTTTCTTTAACACTTAATGATCATCCAGTGTCTCCCCAGTTAATTGCTAACTTCTTTTCAGGTCCATTGCCACACAAAGCATGACACAACAACACTGTGTGTTCATCCCCAAACTTCACTCTTAAGAACTGGGCAAGCTTAAATGCTTACACTTGAAGTAAGTTCATGGTTTGTGTTGGGTCAGTGGCCAAGAGTTAGGTGTGCCTAAATCCCACTTCTTCTCCAGTTGTTATCTACCATGACTTTCTCTTTCTTCCAAGTGCTGCCAGCTTTCCAGCCTGCCTATGGTTTCCGAATGGACCATCTCCCTGTGTGTGTGTAGCTCTCCGCCTAGATTCATATTCTCATCCAAAGAAATTTACGTCTTTCATCCAAATAGACAGTGATTTTTATTTTAGGAAGCCACATAGGGTTGTCTATCTTTTCTTATTGCTTGTGATTCACCCACTTAATTCTGTTTCCATAATGGGCTCAGACTGATAGAAGCACATACAAAAAGAAGTCCAGACTTTTTATAACGTTAGATATAAACAAGGTATGTAATATGGCGGTGTCCCGTCCCGCAGGACCTAGTTATTCGTGGGGTCGAGGGGGACCAAGCCTGAAAGGAAAATGGGCGAGAGAGAGGAGCGAGACCAAGCAAAGTTTTGTCAAGGTCTATTTTTTATTAACACAAGCAGATTTTATAAAGCAAAAATCATAGGCAAGGGGAGGGGGGAGAGGAAGCTTGCTGCCCTCCTGATGTTATGGCTCAGCTACTGTCTGGTGTCTGAACATTTTTCAGTCAGCCTGTCCTCCGGAGATGCAAGGGACAGCTAATCTTGCATAAACACGGCTGGTTCTCAGAGACCTGCTTTAAGGCTGTACAAACTCAGAAACTTGCCTAAGGCTGTATAAAGGTCAGGTTCCCAAGGGTGGTGTGGAGGCCCTGGCTCCCGACATGGGGGCACAAAATATTAACCAAATATTATACTAAAGTGAGCTTTCATAACCATTTTGTTTTATTATTTTTTTAATTTAAAGTTTTAATTATTTTGAGAATTTCATATGTGGTTACTATTTCATACCACCTCCATCGCTCCCCCATCCCCCTTAACTCCTCTTGGGTGACCCACTTCCTCTCAAATTCATGACCTCTTCTTCTTTAATTATTTAATTATTCTCTCTCTCTCTCTCTCTCTCACACACACACACACACACACACTCATGCTTATTCATACATAAATACAATCTGTGAGCCCATTCAGTGTAGCTCATATGTATATGTGTTTAGGGTTACCACTGAGGATTAGATAGCCCATCAGTGACCTTGTCCTTGGGAAGAACTGGCTCTCCTCTCTCTCAGCAGTTATTGTCTATGACTCTTCATCTAGGTGTGGCCTGATGTGACTTCCCCTGTCCATCTTTCATGTCACTCCATCCACTTTTAAAGCATTGCTTCTAGCTTGTCCTTAGCTGATTTATATCCATGAGTGCTTATTGCAGAAAATGCAAAGTTGTCCTGTTTCTGTTGCAGAGTAGCATCCTGAGATCTGCTGATTGCTGTTTGTTGCAGTGTCTAGTGGTAGACAGGAGTAGACTGCATGCGCCTAATGACAAACAACACAAGCTTGCTGGGGTCTGGCTTTGGACAGCGAGAGAACCATGCTTAGGGACTGATGGCTCCAAAACTTGTATTTTCCACAGATATAAAGATTATTAAAAATTAACTATTGAGAAGAACTGTTTTCTCAGTTGGTCAAAGGAGGAGTTTGTTATATAGTTCTTAAGAATTAGATCTGGGTTATCACTAATTAAAATACACTTTTGTGTGAGCAGATAAATAGCTGTTGGTTATAAGACAGAGGAACAAAGTTAACTTCAAATATCACTGTGAACAAAGCTGGATTAGCTCTGAGTTATACACCTAATTGATGTTCTATTTCAGAATTTGGTTTAAGGTCAAGTGTGAAATATAGCCCCTGTCACGTGGATCTTATGCAATGACACCATACATTTCTCTATCCAAATATTTAACTACTCACATATTCACCCATTGATCTATTCACTTGTTATCCTCTTACCCAATAACCTCATCGTCAACCCCCCCAATATCCTTATCCAATAAATCTTATGTACGTTCTGTCCAGTACAAAGTTTTCTCCTTCTTGAGAGGATTCTAAGAGTAGATAAGGCTATCTTTATTTTCAAAGTGCTGAAGGCCTGGTTTATTTTGTTCTTTAATTTAACAATAGATTTATCTACTTATTTTTATTTTATATACATGGCGTTTTGTCTCCATTGCATGTCTATGCACTGCATGCATGCCTTCTGCCTGCAGAGACCAGAAGAGGGCGCCAGATCTCCTAGAACTGAAGCTATGGCACGGTTGTGAGCTGCCGGGGATTCTGGGAATTGAACCTGAGTCCTCTGGAAATTGAACCTGAGTCCTCTGGAAAAAGCAGTACTCCTAACTCTTGAGCCATCTTTCTGACTCCTTTTTGTTCTTGTGCTTGGCTTTTGCTTTTTGAAACAGGGTTTCACTGCATTGCCCAGGCTGGTTTTGATATTGTGATCGCCTTGCCTCAGCCTCCCAAGAGCTAGAATTATCCGCACGGACTAACATCCCAGCGTCTCTGCAAAAATGTCTTAGATCATTATGATTAGGACCTCTAGGCAGTTAAAAAGAGATGAGAGCTGAAGGAAAGAGTGTGCATGCCCCACACTGGGAAAGCATGGAGACTAGAGGGGGCAGTGGGGTTTGTGAGAAGGTTGGTTAGAGCATGTAAGAGGAGCATGCTGGCCAAGGTTGAGAGGGTGGTTGGGATCAAGGAGTAGACACCCTTTATGCCGATGAGAGATGCTGAAAAGCCTTTCTGATTTCTGGGCAGGGCCAGTGGTATGAAGTTGGGCTACCCCTTAGAAGGTCGATCCAGGTCGTTTTGGAAGGTGAACTGAGGGAGACTGAGGAGACAAGAGACACAGATCATTCCAAGCTAGTTATTCAGATTTGGGTGGCATCCAACACTCTGACTGTTGCCATAGTGAAGCTAGGGGGCTTTCCAGTTAAAACTACTCAGTCTTGTTCACATTTCAGGGGCAGAAAAGAGAAGCTGAGTTTATATGGCTTTCGTTTTTTAGTTCACATTCAACGTTGACTTTCTCCTTATTGTTGAGGAGATTAACTTATATATTCTTAACCTGGTGCTCTAGTATAGTGGCCTGAGATGATTTGGGCAGTAGAGTGAGGAGGGGAAGATACAGGTGTGTCTGAATTTAAGAGCTGGGGAAGGGTAGGCCTCCTTTCTTACTAAAAGAATGGAAACCTATGAATCTGCTGTCCTTGTACATAGTACTTGTAATATCTTTTATATAATTAGTAGGCAAGCACATATTTACCTCCGAGAGACAGCCTGCTCTAAAGCACAGTGCTCGGGGTACAGAATGTTAAAGCAGAGGTTACTGTAATTCTCAAGGTCACCAACTTAAAATTAAGCATGATAATGTAAAATAGGAAATGAAAGAACCTCTTCACGGAGTGCTTGGAGTGGTTAGGTTGGGGCTAAATACCTATCTTTGTGCTTTACAAAGCAAACCGCAAGATAGCTGTTACACATAGTCATAAGCACAGCATGTTATATGAGTGAATTCATTCTGGTTTTTTGGGTAGGCTGCACCGGAGAAGTGGAGTGCTTTCTTTAGCTTCAGGAGTGTCTTAGATCCATGAAACCATCATTCCTACATAGCTTCTTTGAAACTTCCCCATCGAAGCCTCTCTGTAGCAATGCTGTCTATCACCAGTTTTTTAACCTTCCCGGGGAGTGGGTATATATTTCTTCATGTATTAAGCTCTGCCTGTGTTACATGCTACTCGCTCCTTCCAGACTCGCTGATGAACTAAACCTTTTAGTTTAGGCAAGATTCTGACATATTCTGAATGTTTTATAAGCTCAACGGGTCAACTGAAAATATATTGGAATCAGAAGTATTTTTAAGCATCTACATTTCTTTTCTACAAAATTTTGTATTAGTTTTTATACACATATATGCCCCTTAATGAATATAAATTTTAGTTATAACAAAACAGACATCCAGATGACATCCTGGCACACACGCACACACCTTACAAACTCAGTTGTGCAAAGGCCAAGACATACTCTGAGAAAAAAATTCAAGTTGCCCCAGAGATAACCTGTTAAGACATGTTGAATGCACTGGAGAAAAACCAGGAAGCCTGCACCAGGCAGAGGGGATTTCTCTTCTTGGAAATGGAGAAAAGAACACAAGTTGGCATTTTCTCAGCATGGCAGCTGTGCCTCTCTCCACAAGAAAACGTCATCAAGCAATTTATAAATTCTTGTTATATAGTTACTCTTCACTTAAGGTGACTATTGTGTTCTGTCCCTCATTATGAATATCTTGTGGTTTGATTTTTGGCATATTTAATCCTGTTCAAAACCAAATTAAACTCCTAAAGCGTATGCTACTCTAAAGCTTGAATCACAGGCTTCCGTGATATTTTGCAGGAAGGTTGTCTGAAAAAAGAAAAACTCAAAGCAAAGAGCTAAATCTACTACACGCCTATCATGAGTCTGGAGGCTGGAGTGGTTTTGGACCATCACTATGTAAACACAGTGTGGGAGTGAGTGTCACATTCAGGGGACTACAATGATGACATCACCCATGGTCTCCCCTCTTACCAGATTTGGCTAGATGGAAGCCTTTTTGATTGCCTAGAAAATCAGACAATAGCACTTTGGTTAACCCCCGCTGTACAGGAGTTACATCAGAAGCGGGAAATATTAAGGAATAGGCTATCTGGTGGCTCTTTCTCATTGATGGCACATTTGTGGGCTAAGTGAGACTGTGTGAAGGTTTGGTTATGCTACAGTGTACTAATTTCAAAGATTTGACCAGAATCTGTAAGAAAAGGTATATTTTTTCTAAACACTAATACTTTAACTTAAAGCTTCAGTGAATTATTTTCCCTTACACTGTTATTTTTATCTTTTGGTCTTCATGAAATTTCATCCAGGAGTCTTATTAAGGTGTCTAATTTTTTCGATGAAGTAGAGTGTTTATTGCCATCTTTGCAATTATGCCTTGGGTTATGCTAGTTCCTAGCCATGTTCTTCTCTGTTCGAGAGACCAAGCATACACAATTTTTATATGCTGCTGTGTGGTCAGGATCATGCAGGAATTATTTAATTTCATTACATTTTATAGACACCGTTAGCTGACCTTCATGATTTCCTATTAGTATCTGTATATTTGGCTTTAGTCTTTGGGTAAGGTTGTCTTTTCCTCGGATTGTTAAATAGTTAATTTCTAAAACACAATATTAACAATAATATTTACACATACTCACACCACTGTGAGTTTCCCTTACTATGGTTATAACACCTCCTCCAGAGACTGATTAAATGTGTTAACATGTATAAAATGCCTGGCGTTGCTGGAGGATTTGGTAAATGGCTGCTTTTGTCATTCTGTCCTAAAGATCATGGGGCTGGCAAAGGGAGGAGGAGACAAACATAGCATATTAGACTCTTGAGTTAGTCTGTTTTCTCCACAAACAACATGACTACCCCATGGCAAGGAAAGTCAAGTCCACTCTGTCCTCAAACACACACTCTGAGATGTCATCTCATACAGCCTGTCTTGGTTTTGAACCCACAGTGTAGCCAAGAATGATCTTCTTGATTTTTGGTTCTCTTGTCTTTACCTCCAAGCAATGGGGCCACAGGCTGTTCACTTCCTCCTGTGGAATCTAACACAACCTTCCAGCTTCCTTATCTACATGTTAGGTAAACTCTCTACCAACTTCGATATGTCCAAAGTTCTCTTTGGTAGGAAGAATTTATCTCTCTGAAAAGTTATTACAGTTTGTCAGACAAACACAGAAGATATTTGCATCACAGAAGCACTATTTGGCCATTATCGTTTGGCTGAATTAAAATGTACTTAGCATTCAAGTGAGTAAAATTAAATCAAAGTAGTCTCCAGGTTCAGTGTGTTTCTCACTGATTCTGAATGATGACATTTTTTTATGCTCATCAAAGGTTAAAAATTTGGACTTCGTTAAAATGTTAGTCTGCAGAAAGAATTCTAGAACATGTGCTTTCTCTTGGAGTGTCAGATGGTGTTTTGTTGCCTTGGTAACATGTCCAGATGTGACATACACCTGAGTGTAAGTATAGACTACTTAATTATGCTCAACAAACTCAGAGTACAGTAATTAGTGCTTGCTGCATCGGCTTCCCAGTCTGTGAGCAGCAGGGACTATATCGAGCTTTTTATAAGTAGTAGTTAAGACTACAAGCGGGCTACAGCATGGCAGCAATGTGCTCATAAGTCACCCAATCTGCCTGCCTGCCTGCCTGTCTGTCTGTCTGTCTCTGTCTGTCTCTCTGTCTCTGTCTCTCTGTCTCTCTGTGTGTGTGTGTGTATACTTGTCATAGCATGTTTAAGTTGCTACAATAAAATTATTGGACTGGGTAATGAATAGACAATAGAAATTCATTGCTCACAGTCCTGGATATTTTGAAGTTCAAGGTCAAGATACTAGATGATCCAGTGTTTTCCTAATATGATGTTTTAATGCTGTCCCTTTTATGATAGAAGGGGCAAAAATGTCCCCTTAAGGGACGTTCACAAGGCCAAGTCATTTACGGAAGGCCCCAACTTTTAATACCAATATATTGGTATTATGAATTTTAGTGCATGGATTTAGGAAGTACAGAAGCACTCTGACTATGGCAATAATTGTCCTATTAGTTTTCACTGTTGGAAATTGACTTGTATTTTCTAGTATCTAATGTTATCATATCATATGGAGCAAAGGGGACTATTATGGGAAGGACAAATTGCGATAGCATTATGTAATAAGAAAGGACAACAAGCCCTTATGTTCATTACTTATTTTTAAAATTTTCATATTAAGAAGATTAAATAGGAGCCAGAAAGAGGACTTGGTGGTTAAGAGTACATCCTATTCTTGGAATGCAAGTGTGGGTCTCACCACTCGTGTCAGGCAGCTCACAACCGTCTAGAACTCCAATTCCAGGGTAATCTGATGCCTCTGGCTTCTGGACACGTGGGCATACTCTCTTATACAGACACAGACATGCAGGCACCCACAAATAGCAAAAAGATTTTAAAAGGATTAGATATACTTTATTATAGAACTAAATACAAAATAAATAAAAGGTGTATATTTAATATTATATTAATTATTTAATATTATTATATTAATATTATTTATTGTATTAATATACAATATTATTAACAAAAGAGAGATTTATTTTTAGCTATGTGGTGAATGAGTTCATTGTATTTTGGGTTGATAAAATAGATGGCAAGTGAATGCAGATGTTCTTTGTGTTTCTATACGGATGGGAGAAGAAACTACTCAAATATGTCTTTTCTCAAAGGTTTTCTCAAAGGTAGATAAATTCCATAGTCAATGTAATTTGAACTGAGCTTGGAGTCTTGGGTACCGATCTTGGTCCAAATTTTCCTTGTTTAGTAACTGTGTGTTCTTGGATGTGTCAATTTGTCCAGTCATCAGTTTTCTTACATGACTAAAGACCACAGTTTCTCTTCTACAGGATGGTTGAGATGAGCTCAGGAACTGTCAACCCCACTTAGTACTCCTTCCAGTTTGGCTTTCAGGAGGGTGAAGGTACAGAAGCGTACAGGCTTCTACTTTGTGCCTGCTTTTCTCATCAGAAAGGATAGAAGCCAGCTGCATTCAACCCTAGACAAAAATCACTCTGGAAGTTGCCTCCTGTTCCCACCCACCCTGCAATTCCTTTTCTTCTTGTAGGAACTAAGTTACAGTCTTCAATGTCCCTCTTCCCACTCGTTCCAATGCACTGGCTCTGAAAAGAAGGTAGATGCTGTGTCTCTTCCCCTTCAGCTCTGGGACTTGCTTGGGGCATGAAAACCATGTGGACAGCATTGATGCTCTTTCACGGGAAGCTTGGAAGAATTTCCAGGCAGTAGTTGCTTGTTGGCTTGAACATCTGCCCTAAGGGTGTGTCTGCATCCCAGCCAGAGGGAGTAAGTAAGTACCAGGTCAGGGGCTCATTTGAAATTGGACATTTAAGACTTTAAAATAACATTCAGTTTAATTAACTTATGTTTGGTTTCCATGAAACATATTTAGGACTCTGGTTACGGTCATAAGTGCTCAGTATAAGGTGAAAATGATGACATTTAGAGAAGAGGATCCATAAATATTTAAGATTTTCAAGTTAAAGAGCTGATAGATACATGGCCAGACCCCAAAATTACTTTCTGGTAAAGAAAAAACTTATTCGTGCATACTTCTCCTTTCAAAAGCATCTGTGGGGCAGCTGACTATTGAGAATTTCTGAATATGAGATTTCAGAGGCATGCATCTGTCCATTTTGAGCACAATGAATTTTAAGTAGATTTTCGAGTTACTCTGTGTGTGTGTGTGTGTGTGTGTGTGTGTGTGTGTGTGTGTGATGGGATGGGTATAGATGTTCTTATTGAGCCCTGAAAACCACAGTGAGCTTCTCTTGTGTCCCATCTTCCCCCTCACAGAGCTCTATGTCTAACTTCTGCCCATACTATTGTTCACAAAAAAACTAGCCATATTGTGCTGATTGCTATTAAATTAAAGCAGAAAGGGAGAGACACAAATGTGGAAATCCATATTGCCAGCAGGGATACCACCATCTTTTATTTTGCATTTTGGGAGGGTCAGAAAGTCATGACAGGCATCTGACCCCTGATAACCTCTTTGATGCTTCTGTATGCAGCTTTTTTTTTCAGGGGGGGGGGTGAACTTAATTAAATACAATTGAATTTCCCTGCTAACATGCCCAATGAAAGGACTCCTTTGAGATGGCTGGGTATTTGCTGGCGAGGAACAAACAAAGATGCTTCTTTTGTTCCTCAAAGAAAAGTTAGCATATGTTAGTTAAGGATTTGTGATTTCTTTTGACTAGACTGGCTGGTTCCTGAAAATTCAATGATTCTTCTGAAACGGTAACCACATGTCAAGATAGAATGCACGATCCATAAAAACCCCAACCCCCAAGAGTCCTCCTCAGGCCCTTTATTGTGAGGCTTCCTGTATTTAGCTACACTGAAAAAAAAAAGCTCATCAGTGACTTATAATGAAGTTGCTGATATGTGGCTGTACAAAATACAATTTGTCCATTTCTTGGGTTTTCTTGCAGCCAAAGGAAGGGATATTTGTAGAGTCATGTTGGTGCTGTCAGATTGAGAACAACTTTAAACAGATGTTGACAAAGAATATTCAGTTGTTGCTTTTGCCACAGTTGTCCGTGGGTATCCAAAGTTGAATAAGCAACCTGTTTCCTGGGAATGCTTTAATCAAAAGAAGCAGCAGCTATAAATAATGCCATTTAAATAAAGTTTCTATTCACCAAAAATTCAAATAAAGTATCCATTGTTTTTCTTGAGTTTCTGGAATCAGTGGCTGACAATTAACAAATGGAGAATCAATTATGATCTCAATACCCACAAAGAGTGAGTGATTTTATTCGGCTTGGAGCCTGTCTATTTATCTAGAGGGGAATCAGATTTACTTCTTAGACTTGGAATCTTTTCACTTAGATGATTTTGTCTTCCTTGAAGAGAGAGGATTAGAGTTGGGAATTGGTGCCTTTGGATTAAAGTTGACTATTGAAAGTGTTCCTCCTCGCTGCTCACCTCCGTACCCTACCCGAGCTTTCCTGATCTCTTTAATTATTTAGGGGATAAAAAGTCAGCACTTGACCCATTGCCCTGTCTGGCTTCTGCCTTCTCTCTTGCTCTCTATTCATCATGGATCTCCTGAAAGTATCGTAGACTATACACAGCCCATGGTTTCATTTTGCTATCATTCTGGAATAGAGTTTTTAGACACACCCACTTGTACCGCATTCTACAGGTAACGTCAGTGGCAGTCATGGCTACTGGGTGACATTGGAAGGTTTTGCTCTACACAAGGACATTACTGACTAAACCAAGACTTGTCAGAGGGGGTCCCTATCTGCCTAGAGAGGGTGTCATGCCTTTTCGTTTTTGAAGTTCATTTGGAGCTCCATGGGACTAGTGGTATCTTTGCTAATGCATTCCTCAGCCCAGTTTCTGCCTCTCTTGTTTGACTGTACTTTTCAAACTTGAGGCCTCTCAAAGGTAAAGATGCTTTAAAGACTGAGAATAAAATTATAGCTTTTTAAAAGGCCCAAAAATTCATTGTCAATAGGAAGTTTGCTAATAAAATATTAGGTCACTATCAGACCGGAGTCAATTATTTTTCTGTGTATTTATAGATTCAAAGTACTAGCTGAGGGAAGGAAAAACTAGTGGAATATTTGTATAGAAATGCAATATCAGCATCTTCTTTTCTCATAGGCTGCATCATGCTCCATGGTCTAGACCTTCTGAAATACTTTGGTAAGATAGCAGGGCACCCTGAGAAGAACACAGGTCTTGTAACTAGGCAGACTCACGTTGGAATCCTAACCTTGGGATAGAGTGAATTTCTTTAGGTTTCAGACTTCATTTCCAAAACAAATCTTGCTTAAAAATAGCAGACACTCTGTAGTGCCTTGGTTGAGAGGTCAGTGATCCACTGCAGTGAAAGAGCTAATCCGGTCACTATCAGCAGCTAACACAAGGTCAGAATGTTCTCCAGTAAAGGCTTGGCTGAATCTGTTCTCTGCAACTGATATCTTGCTTCCTTTTCTGCCACTAAATCTATATTTGCTTCTGCTTCCAAATTTAGCTCAATGAATCTATCCTTCAAGAGGTGGCTGCTGTTTCTTCTTTGAGTTTCTACTTATGTCTAGGGGAGGAGTTTCTTGGTATTCATCTATCCTTCCACCAGAGGCTTTGTCCTGTTGGGCTTGGAGCTTCCTGGAGGAATACCATAGAGACTGTGCATCGTTTAGTTTTACTTCTTTGTCGCTGAACACACTCCAGTGTGAATTAATATTTATCTTGATTGCAATAACCAGACAAGTGGACAGAAACACCTTGGGCATAGCTATGACAACGGGAAAGCCCACTGCATGGTGGCTAGACCATATCTTTGTGTTTCATTGTTAATGAACATTGCTTAATTCTTGGTCCATTATACTTTCTAGGACTTTCGTTGGAGAGGGATTTATCTATTTCCAAAGCTTTGGTTATCTTTTGTCCTTTTTTTTTTTTTTTAAGTTCTATTTATTTCATGTATGTGGGTACACTGTCGCTGTCTTCAGATACACCAGTAGAGGGCATCAGATCCCCATTACAGATGGTTGTGAGCCACCATGTGGTTGCTGGGAATTGAACACAGGACCTCTGGAAGAGCAGTCAGTGCTCTTAACCTCTGAGCCATCTCTCCAGCTCCCATCTTTAGTCTTAATCCTTTTAATCCTTTTATTTTACTTTGTTTTTTTGAGATGGGGTCTTGCTAAATAGCCCTGGCTGGCCTCTTAGCGGCTGTCTATCACACAGGTTATTCTTGGCAGTTTTTCTGCTTTGCCCTCCAAAGTGTTGGGTTACAGGCATTGCTCCACCTTTCCTGTCCTCATAGAACTCCTTTAAGAGAATAATCAGGGCAAAGATCAGCGGCTCAGCAGTGTGTTACTGCCACATCGCCAGGAGCGACATCACCAGGAGCTTGGTGTAAAAGCAGGAACCTCAGGCTCACACTAGCCCTCCTGACCTACCCTGTGCGTCCCAGTGAGTCCCAGGTGATCCTGACTATTCATTAAAATGTAAGAATCATTGGTAGGTAACAGCTGCTTCAGGAAGAGTGGATTCCCTGAATTTTCTGACATATGAATGTCTTTGGCTATGAAGACTCCTGAAAAGCCCCTGGGACAGCAGCCAAGGGAATAAAGTGGTGTGCTGGTACATCACTGAGGCGGTGCTTAAGTCAGGAAGCAATCTGCCAACCAAGAACACGTCAAATGAAGCACCCCCCCCCCACCCCTTAGGTTAGAGCTAAGTAGACAACCTAAACTTTAAAAGTGGTTCAGTTAAAAGGGATTCAGTTAATTCGAGAAATGAGTTTTTGAGCTTAATGTCTTCATTTTATGCCTAAAAGTAAAATGATTTTTCTCATATAATCAGACTACAGCTTTTAAAAGGAAACAGGGCCCATTGTGGCAAACACATCTTTTCATTTGGTGCAGTTCAATGACCTAACCAGGGATTTCAAAAGCTATCTCCTGGCTTCCGCTTTCTGTTCCAATCCCAGGGGCAAAACAAGTATTTGCTTTTAGCATGTTGACACCCAAGCACTTCACAAATGTTTCCACAAGGCCAGCTGCCCTTTGTAGAGCCTCCTGGAAACTTTTCTTTTGGTTACTAACCCTCAAGTGCATGCAAACCTTTATTTGGGAAGATATTTGTCACATCCCATCTTTCAAAGGAGGGAGATCAGACCTTGAAAAATCTTTGTGTTTTTAGTCAGCCCTCTAGGCTGATTTTCTCCTGCAGCCTTTTCATCTTATTGCTGACCTAGGAGGGCACACACACACACACACACACACACACACACACACTGTACCTCTTCTTATTCCTCCATTAAATCTTAGAGGATTGGAAATTCTGAAAACAGTGAAATCCTGCCTGAAAGCTTTGGTGAAGTTTGCGTGGAGCTCTGCAGGGACACTTCTGATGATCAATTTTATGATAATTTCTTCTGTCTTCCTTTTCCTCCTCCTCCTCCTCCTCCCCTCCTCCTCCTCCTCCTCCCCTCTCCCTCCTCCTCCTCCCCCTCCTCCTCCTCCTCCTCCTCCCCCTTCTGTCTTCCTTTTCCTCCTCTTCCTCCTCTTTTTCTTTCCAGGACTGGAATTAAGGTGTGTGCCATCACTTCCTGTCAGTATTCACTTCTGCAAAGAGTTCTTGACTGTGTTTTTGACTGCATCTCTTAGCCATGCACTATATTGAATTCAGGACATTCGAGTGTCATCTGAAGATAAAAATTGTCAGTGGTAAACCCTGTATCTGCAATAGAATGCCCCCCACCCCCAGCTCCTGCTTGCAGGCTCGGTTTTCACTGGCACATAGGAGCAAGTCTGTAATTGGGGCAGAACCTGTATCCTGAAATACAGACACCTGTTTCCACAGTATGGCGTCACAACATAGTTTTTAAAAATCTAAATTAAATGGGCTGATCTGTCCTTACTTTTGGTAACCTGCCTCTTCTCTAACATATGGGTTAGGACTGTATTTCTTTTTATTGGACTTGAGCCTCTTGTTCACCATTTATGGGATATTTTTTCTTCTCTTTGCTGTTTTTAAAAAAAACATGGGGTGTTATTATTGTCATTATTATTGTTATTGTCGTTATTTATTCTGGGTATTTTGGAGCAAAGCACCTTGCTTTCTGTGGCAACTCTTGAGGCTTTCTAAATGCACTTGAGTTAGTTTTCAATGTGTAATTACTGCCAAACAAGTTAATTGCTTTCTAAGTGTCCAGAATTCCCTGCGTTAATTTTGCTTTCATTTACCAACCTTTATCATACATCAACTGCTCAACATAAACACAGATGATTGTTAATGAATTCCTAATGCCATATTCATTAGAAAACCAGGTTAATGACTAACAGTGAATATCCCCTCTACTTTTGTTTTTCAAGTCATTTCAAGCCGCCATTTTCGGCTTCTGGATTACAATAACCTTTGTGTTTGAAAAGAAATTCTACCTGCCTTGAAGGTTCAAGGAGAAGCTTTTCTAAAGAGTTGATAGTTAATCCTAATCTCTGCCACTTCTCTTCTCTGCTAGATACCTCTGAAGTTGTCAAATGGTAGATATCAAATATACATAGTCATTTACATATCAACTATACCTCAGCGATGTGTTCTACTTTTTTTTTTTTTTAAGAACAGTATGTTCTTAGTTCTCTGGGGCTGTTGGATGCCATGAAGCCTAGCTGTTTGGAAAGTACAAATCACAGCACTGCTGTATACACATGTTCTTGTGCTGCACTGTACACCTTGGAGACAATTATTTTCCCATCACAGTGTCTCTGAATGATGCTACTCAGCTGTGCCCCTACCATGAGCATAGCTTGAACAGTGGTACCAAGAAATCCCCATTGAAATCAATGTCAGAGCAGTGTACTGAGGATCCTGCCCACCTCGGACAAAGGTTACCTAGTTGGAAAACCCCAGATACATGCAAATGTGTGGTTGAATGATTGCAAAGATTTCAGTGAGGAGGGAAACTGAGATGCATGCTTGGCAGGGGCCTCTCACCTGATGGTCTTCTCTTTAAACTGGAGACTCTCCTATGAGATGGTTTTCCAGGTTAAACCAGACATACAGGGTTTAAGGCTGCCTATGTGTCCTGGTGACTCAACAGGGAGTTACATAGTCAAGATTTGTGGTGCCATCTGAAATCACTTTCTTCACCCAGCATGCCAATGGCAGTAGTTTGGGATTCCTTCCTGCTTCATATTCCAACTCATTTGGGGATCCTAGCAGGGATTTCCCACATCCTTTAGTCCTGTTTGTTGTATGTTTCTCGTGTACAGACCTGATACCAGGGCTACCATGTGAAAGATGTGTTTGCTTGACTTCATGGGGTATATCTAACATAATTAAATATTAATAATATATTTATAATCACAAAAATAGAATTATATTACAAACACAATATATAAATTAATAAATTAATAAAACATAAATTTATTTATATGCTTATATAATAAATAGAAATACAACTATAAAAATAATAAAATATTATCTATTTATAATTCTAAATTTCAGGCTCTGAAATCAGTATGCTCAGCTTCCAGGAGTTTTATCATTTTTCTGCTCTCTTAATCTTAACCTTTTATTTCTCATGTCCTTCTTGGCTTTGGATTTCAGGACGACCATCCTTTCCTTTCTCGTTTTTGTAGAGAGGGCAGTCTGTTTCTCAAGTCCACATTATCGACCATATGTGAATCTGCACATGCCTGTCTCTCTCCTCCAGAACAGTCCACTTACTGCTTTTCTGTGCCTGAGTCTTTATAACTTTCTGTGTTATAGTCCTGCTCACTTGGAGAGATGCTCAGCTGTAAGGAGAACTTGCTGACCTTGCTGAGGACTCAGGTTTAACTCCTAACTCCCATATGAAGCAGCGTATTACTACCTATAGCTCCGGTTCCAGGGAATTGCATACCCTCTTCTTGACTCTGTGGGCACTTACATGCTCATGGTCCATCTACATATACTCGGGTGCATACATCATCACATAATATTAAATCAATAAATAAAATCTTTAAGTCCTGATGAAGAGCAAAAGGACCACTGTTTTTCAGATGAGTACCTTCGTCCTGGCCTTGGGCCTCTTGGGACTTTTGTCCTTCCAGGTACCAAGACTGAGTTTAGCAAATGCTGGGTAATAAGTCAAGAGCCTTTGGACTCTGTGAAATGAAAAACATCAAATTGAAAACAAGAAGTCAGAAAACCAATCCTGAGGTAATCTTATTAAAGTTGACATTTTATAATAGAATGCCAAGGCTCTCTCTCATTGTCAGATCTTCAGTGTACCTTCTCTGACTGTCCAGAGCAATCATATTAAATGTATACCACACTTGTTTAGAGCAGGTTTCTGCCATGTTAATTCAGCATGACATACAGTTCCAAATTAATGACTTCCATCAAGCAGTATTCATTTCTTATTAATGTTCTTAGATATGTGGGTTGGCTTTGGATAGATCAGTTGGGGATGGCTCGAGGCTATTTGACACACATCAAAAGCATGTGGTAAAGGGCATACCAGTTTAATCCTGTTAAACTTTAAGAGTCATTTACTGCTGTATAACACCAGCGTCAAAATTTTAAATTCATTCATGAGGTTTTGTTTGTTTTTAATATTTTTTAACTTCCTACATGTGTATTCATCTGGACTCTTAACAGTGGCAACTACATTTAGAGTTTGCCATAGTTTCCATGGTAACTAGGCTAGTGCTCTGGGCATTATCAGGTACTCAGTATAAACAGCCAATGTTAGAATGGATTAACTTCTGAGCTGCTTATAGCTCATCTCTCAGTGATGAAACATGTCTGAAGTGATGCTAAATAAATGCTTTGCCTCTTCTTTTCCAGAAGTCCTTTTGCTATATTCCCATTGTGAGCAATGTGACCCTGTGGGAGAGAGGCTCACCTCATACAAGCGTGAGTAAGCAGAATTCTGTTGCCTAGGACCACATTTGTACTGTCCAAAGCTTGACACAACATTTAGTCTTTCATACTTACTTTGGAAATTATAACTGTAAAACATTTGTGTTTTAAATTCCCAGATAAGGATGTTAAAAGGTATTTTCTATAGACCCTTGAATCTGTGTCTGAGAATTGTGTGATCTCTTTGTTTTTGGAGCACATAGATATGTGCACCAAGGAAAGACTTACTTGATTATCAAGGATAGAAATATGTGCTAGGTGCTTTCTCATTTCCTGTATGTATCACAATATAGAGGGTCTAGCATGATACAATATAAAAAATTACTAGTTTCAAAAAGAAAAAGTTGAACACTGAACAATTTCAACACTCTGTGCGGTCTCTTAGCAGGCTGCCTTTTTTCCTTGGTTGCTAATAACCCGCATGGAAGGCCTTGAATGTCTGTCCCTATGATGTGAATTTGTGATCTGCTAAGTGACTGTGATGTGTGCTCAGAGATGGTCCCCATCACTGGCAGGCTAGCCCTGTTGTCATGGAGCCATGGTAGAATCCCAGATTTAGCCCTATCTGAACTTTGTTTTCAAGAGTAGGACGGAGAAAAAGAAGGAGCTTTTTATACTGAAATATACATTTGGTAAGAGCTCTGTATGTCTCTATGTCCTTCCCATTTGCCATGAAAAGGATCACAGTGTCTCCTAAAGAGGACCCCTAGCCTCCAGGGATATTGATGCAGCCACTAGGTCCCAGGTAGATGAAGGGGTTTGGGGGAGATGATTCTCAGATAGTTTATCTTCTACTTTTCCATTTCCAAAAATAGTCATTTCAGGCTAGTTAGAGCTACATGGTGAGACCCTGTCATAAACAAACAAGCAAACAGCCCACCCAACAACAACCAGATCACCAACCAATGGGACAAAGCAAATTTTGAAGAAGAAAAACAAAATCGAACACTAACAAAAACTCCACCATAGTTTGTGACTGGGTTTGCTCCTAGTAGGTTACAGTGACTGGGAGTAGAACTCCAGTAAGCAACCAGCAATGTCAACTCACGTTCCAAGATTAAGGAAAAAGGCCAGCATAGAGAAGATGAAAATGTGGCCTACTTAAAGCATACAAGCAAAAACCATGACCTAATTTTCTGCTGATTCTTTCTGCAGTGGATCAGAGTCTAAATAAGGCATCTGTAGTGTCCTGTTTCTGTAGTTGTTTTTCCATTGGGACTTAAGCTGTTGGCCTCCTAAGAATCCATTCAGCTAATGGAGTCTATGACTCACAGGGTTTGTGGGGAAGGGAAGGGAGGGAACATGAGCAGAACCTCCTTATCAAGGCCATTCCATTAGTGTGCCAAGACCCTAGGAAGGCAACACTTCCTAAAGGTGGGTCACAAGTCCCTTCACTTGGAGAGGCGTGGTACATGTTACAGGCATGTGCCTCTCAAGCCTGCCAACAACTGACTTTTGTGTAGCCTTCCTTTCCCCTGGCTTTCAGGTGTGTGTATGGGGGTAGTGGAATCTGAGGTCAGAGCCTTGGTGTTTCCTGGGCTCTCTTTCAGCTGTACCCATTCCTTCTTTCTGTTCTTTCTTCTTCCATCTCTCTGTGTGGCTTTAGGCTTTGGAGGAATCATGAAGTCAGGAGTAAAGATTTGAAGATGTTTCTCTCTTTAAAAAAAACCACTTCTATGTTGTCATAGTTTATAGCATATACTATATGTTGAATGCTTTATTCCCTATTATAAATCTTACTTGGGGTATTCTGTACTGTATGTCAAATACTGTATAGCACATACCCTATATTAAACAACATATATCAAATATGAGGCACTATCATATATTACCTATTGGATATTCTCTGTCTGATTCCTGAATCTGAATGCAAGTACTTCAGTATCATGCTTTTATATGGTGTTGGTTGATCACCAAGAAAGTGGTCAAATGGCTGTTATAAAAACAGCAGTAAATAAAAAGAAAACTTTGCATTTTAGGAAATCTCTGTCAGGAGTCAGAACAGATATCAATGTGTATTTTTTTTATTAGAACATGATAAGCAAAAAATTAAAACATTTTTCAATTAAAATTAAAGAAATTCCTATTGTTTCCAAAGATCTGGCCAAGACGGTTTGTAACTGTGCTGAATTTTATAAAAACATCGAATGCCAGAAATTGTTATGGAGAGAGAGAGAAAAATATGTAGCTCATCCTTACTTAAAAAGAAACAAATTATAGACCATTATAATTTATAAAATATATTAAATGGAGTGCTAGCAAATTCAAATTCAGCCATATATAAGATAAAAATACATCATAAGTAATTAGGATTAATTCTAATGATGAAAGAATAGCTTAATATAAAAAATAAAATTTCAAAATACATATTAATAAAGCAAATGAACATAAACCTTTCCATTTGTATGGACATTTACTACTTTAACATTAATTCATAGGAGGGGAACTTATTTAGAAAACTGGACGTAATAAGAAGTTGACACCTCACTGGAGAGATCATCTCTTTCCCAGTAGGTATCAATTGCAAACAGCTTCTTGGTTAGGGGTGAGACTTTGTGTCCACTTCCCCTTCTCAGGATTTAGTCTGCATGTGAACCTGTGCAGGTCCTGTGCATGCTGTCACAGTCTCTGAGAGTCATATGTGTATCAGCCCTGTTGTGTCCTGAAGAAGCAGTTTCCTTGGAGACATCCACAACCTCTGACTCTTATAAAGATGTAGAGGAGCGACCTTCACACAGCTCGAATCACTTCAGAACATGTAACAATGTAACACAGTGCAGGTGCAATTGGCTGTGACTCAGTTGTCCCCACCAGCATATGAAACTAGAGTTTCAAAGATACCTGGAAGCTGACTTCCTGAGGCATGATTTTTGTAATGGGCATGATCTTTGGAACGGGACACTAAAAAGACACACTTGTCCATCAGTGGGAGACTGGCTTAATTCATTGTGGAGTACTTAAACAATGGAGTGTTGCAGCTGGTTTGAAGCAACAAGTGGGAACTATACGCACATCATCAAGGATGCACCTGAATGAATGAAGTCAGAGAATCAAGTGTGTGCTGTTTTATGTGATAACTGTGTCCATGGAAGGGATTTGTTTATACACTTTGGTATTTTCTTTCTAGTTCAAAGATAACAGAGACATAGGAAAAGCAAGCAGATGGTGATAAACATACATTCTGGGTCAGAGCTGGATTGAGGGACTTAGTGATGTTTCCAAAATTACAAAAGCATCATATTCTGCCCAAGACACCAACAGGATTCAGCTTCACTAAGAATTAAGTTCAAAGATGTTATCCTGGCCATCGATGGACTGGTTCCTACTCTCCTCTTGGTCTCCATGATCATGTTCTCTTTCCTATTCTGTTTTCCACTCATCTTTCCAGCACACTTCCTTCTTCAGCACCACAGTCCTGGCTACCTGAGATGAAGGCACTTAGAATGTCGGATTAACGTTTCTCTCAGGTGTCAGGCCTGCTTGTTGAGGACCAGTAGAGCTGGTCTGTGGGACAGCCGGGGTGAAGTGCTCTGAGGAACTCCAGTTGTAAGGACTCATCAGTCAGAGTGTATCCAAGGATTAGAACAATGGTGTTTAAATCCTAATGGCAAACACTTTGCAGTGAGAAAAACAAATTGGGTGCTCATATTGAATCTGCTTATGTTTATGTTTGTATCACTGCACTCAGTATGACATTAAAAGCCATATTATAACTTTATATTTACATATAAACTTATATTTATACATTGTATTTATATTTATAAATTATAAATGTAACATAAATTACATTTAAAGTGAATTTAAAATATAACACAAACAAGTGAATGAAAGAAGTAGAAGACATATTTTTCATATCTAAACATGATGTTTTCATTTTTTTTTTTTGTGATTCTGTGGGCCAAATACTGGAAGGATATCAGTTTTATATGCTAATTGAAAATAAATAAGTTGATTTATGAAAAAAAATGTTCTGTAATTTTAAGAAAATGGTGTGGAACTAGAGAGATGGCTCGGTGGTCAAGAGCACTTATTGCTTCTGCAAAGGACAGGGGTTCAGTTCCCAGCACCCACATTATAGCTGACACTCTTTTAACTCCAGCTTAAGAGGGTTCAGCGCCCTCTCCTGGCCTCCACAGGTACTGCATGTAAACTGTGTGCAGATATACATGGACATTTTAAAAAAGAAATGTTTTATGTAAGGGTCATCGTTAAGGGTGACTGTGAAGTTGTAGTTTTATTAGTCTGATTTACTAAATTCCAAATTTTGCAGCAAATTTCTTGACAGCCTATCTGACACCGTCATCCTTTTACCCCTGGTGCTAAAGCACAGAAGAAAACTGTTGACTTAGTGGTTTTCCTCAACTGATCATTCATTTCAAGGAGTATTTTTTGTCCAGTGTCTCTATGTGCTAGAATATAAACTCCATGAGGGTAAGGCCAAGTGCACCTTACTTTCGATGTAACCCCAGCTCCGGCACACAGTAAATACTCACTTGGCATTCCCGAGTAAGTATGTGGGCAAGATGGACACTTTCCACCCGATGGGAATGGTCTGAAGAGCCTCAGCCTCTGCTTTTCCATCACCCCATTGCCAAGCTCCTGGAGCAAACTTGCTTTGACGTGGAAGCTCTCACATCTGCACTGTGCACACATCTGCCTCAGCTCCACATTCTCTCGCTCCCTTGTCGTGGCTCCCACGCTTGAGTGGGACTTGCTCCCTTTGAATTTGGAATCTGCCTTGGCTGTTGGTGCCGCCTAGGGAGCTGTCCACAGCACCACTCTTCAGCGCGTGCTTTCCCTTTCTACACTGGAGGCTTTGTCAACGCATAACCCCGGGACAACGTTAGTATTTATGGGAAAACATACTGCTTTCTGGAAAGTGTGTTTCCAAATGGTCCCACATGTCAGATAATAGCCCAATCTATGACCAACATGAAATAGATATTTTAAAATTGCGTGACACTCAAGACTTATGGACAAGCTGTGGGTTAGCAAGGGAGAGAGGTTCAGGAGAGGTGACTAGCAACAGTTCAGTGCTATTCGAACATGTGCTTTTCCATAGCTGGTGTGTAAATGGACCTTGGAAAGGGAGCTGTGCTGTGGGTGTTCTGAGGACTGTAAGGAATCAGGTAAGTATAGAGCAGGATCATGGCCTAGAAAGGAGAGCCATTTTCCCAGCAGGCAGTCCGATGTGAACTGCAAAGCACTTTAGCATCTTTTATAAGGAAGTAATTTGAGAAGTGGCAAGTCTTCCTCTCAGTTGCTAAGTTAATACCGTGTGTCTCCTGTGACTTCATAAAGGGATTAACTCCTACTGTGGCTGAGGTGGCCTGAGGGCACCTTTATATTTAGATGTTAAAGAATGGTTCTGAAGATGTTTAGAAATGGTGGGCTTTTAAAATATGTTGTAAAAATAAAGAGAACCAGACATTCACTTTGGTAAAATGGTTAATAATGAGCACAGGCAAAAGCTAGCAAATATATCATACAGAAACAATGCGGAGGGCCTAAAGGTCCTGCTGTGACACCCCTCTTCTCCTCTGCCTAGGACAGTGGCATATAGAGCTGGGAGTTGTTTGCCTGAGGAGCAAGCATTTCTGCCAGCTGTACCATGGCGGAAACTGCAAAGTCAAGTACCTGGCCAAGAGCAACAGGACTGGATGCTGTGATACCCCACGGGGGAGAAAGTGACAGGGAGCAGGCCGTATGAGACCATTGTTATAAGAGGTGTTGGGATCAATACTGCTTTTGGTTTCCAACACATATATACTGTTAAGCCTAAGTGGATTTGTAAGGTGTTTCAAAATTCTTATGATGAGCGAGTTTTATTGAGTAGAATAGACACCAGACATTCTTTTAGGTGTACGGCAGTGAACAAAACAAAGGCTTCCCGTTTGACGGAGCCTTCAATCCAGTATGGAAACAGGAAAATAAACAAGATCATTAAACGTGTACTAAGTAGCATAGAGGAAAAGCAGGAGAAAAGAGTAAGACCTCTTACCCGTTGACAGTTTATTAAATAGGGTTCTTATTTTGAACGAGGGTCTGTGGAAATAACTAATCTGCGAAAGCACTTGCTGCGCACAAGCCTGAAGATCTGCATTTAGATCTCTAGTGGACACATAAAAAGCCGGGTGCAATGGTATATACCTGTGATCCCAGTGCTGGGAAGGACAGTAGAGGCAGGAGGGCTCTTCAGTGAGCTACAAGGTTAGTGGAAAGTCGTATCTCTGAACATAAGGCAGAGAGCGATTGAGGGAGACACTCAATATTCTCCCACAGACACATACGTACACATGAGCAAATACAGCCCATACACAGAAAAGAGAGTGGAAGTCGTTAAGCGGTTCACAGTCTTACTGGGAGAGCCAGGAAATCAGAGCCAGGGTGGGATTGTAAGAGGAATGCTCTGTAATAACAGTGGTTCGTACGGCCTGCCCCCGACAGTACCTCCACCATGGGATATCACAGCTTCCAGTTCTGTTGCTTGTGGCCAGGTACTCAGGTTTGCAGTGTCTGCCATGGCACAGATGGCAGACACATAGAAGGGACTCCCTAAGTTTTCTCATATGTTACTGGTTTTGTAAGTCTGTCTGCTAACACCAGTGTCTGGGCATTGACCATAAATAGTCACTGCCCAGATCTCATTTAAGATTCGATGTTAAAGCTAGCACACAAATACAACAGACTTGTAGGGCTGAAAACCAGTACCTAAAGGGCCAGCTGTATTTGTATCTTCCACAAGTGAGGAATCTGAACAGAAATAAAACAACTCCATTTTAATCCCTTTACATGAAAGTAGTAAAATATAAATACTTTTAGCTAAAGCAGTGAGGTATTGGAGCACTGAAAAATACCTAATAACGCCACTTCTGAAACAGCCTAACCAAATGGGAAGCTTCACAGATTCACGGATCCGAAGATTCAACAAGGTTTATACGACATTATCTAAAGTGGCCCGCAAATTCAATGCCTAGCTATCAAAATCCCAATGGAGATTTGTTATTTTCTTCCCAAACCTTAAAATTCACACGAATTTCAGAGGATCCCTCAAAGCCAAAACAACCTTGAAGGCAAAATGGAAAATTTAGAGATTTGAAAACATTTCATGAAGTTTTATTGAATCAGAAGCCACTATAATCAAATAGAGTGGTACTGATATGTAAGCAGACCCAGAACAAGGGACTAGCTTAGAGGACCCCGACCTAAACGCATGTGGCCAATGGATTTTCAAAAAGGATATTAAGATGACTCACTGAGGGGAAAGGAGAGTGTTTTAAATAAGTTGTTTTAGGCAAACTGGATATCTATCTACAATACAATGAAACCGTATACTTTTATCACATAGAAATCCCAACTTAAAATAGAAGATTTAAAGAAATAAGCCCTCTGGTGTGGTCAAATTTCCAGATGAAGAACCAGCCTGCTTCTGTCTTTGGCTTAAAAGCCATCTTATAGTAAAGACAAACTAAGTTCATTCCTGTTGATGATTAAACCTCTGCTTCTCAAGGATTGGGCTATGTCCCACCTGTAACCTTAACTACCAATGGTTCTGTACCACCTGTTCCAGGAATGGCAATCATGTCTTTGTTTCAAAAAATTGTTTATAACCATCTGGCAACCTTACTTGTGTTTAAAAAGGTTATCTGACCACCTACGACTACCTTGTTATGGCTATGACTCCCTTGTTATGTCCACCTTGCAACTACGTCTTTGATTCAAGAGGTCATCAGGACTAACTTGTTTGTTCTGTTCTTGTAACCTTGCCTATTTCCCCACCAACTCCTTCATTTGGAACCCCTCACCCCTGAGCTATAAAAGCCTTGTTTTCCTCACATCCAGTTCTGAGCTCTTGAATCCCTCTTTAGAGGGAGGCAGCCTGTGTACATGAATAAAAAAGATTGCTTTAATTAATTTGGCTATGATGATTTGGGTTGTTGATCTTTCTCCTTCCATCTTTTGGATTAACACAGACTGAACAGCAACCTAGTAGAACTGCTAACTCCTCTCCTCTGGACCAGGAGCTAGATCTGATCCTGGGGATGGATAACCTAGACTGTAGACTGGATTCATTCTTGATTCTTGTTTATTTTCAAGGACTGAGTGTGCATGCAAGCACCTATGTGAAGGCATCCGTCAGGCACCCCAGTTTGCATACAGCTCATCGACGGCATAGGGATGGGTCCAGATTTTCCTTCTTCACGCAGAGCAGGAGAGATTAAAGAGGAAATTCATGTGGCAACTCTTTTGTGAGGATAGTACAGGTTCCCTGTGGTTCAATAATGATGGCTGATATGATGTCTTTTTATACTCAATGTGTTTCTGAATTATCCAAGCAATATATGCGGCTCTACATCCTTCTCAACTTAGTAGGAAGTCACCGAGTATCAATTGCGATTTCTTTCTGCATCTGCTTGAGATGTGGGAACACATTTGGGCTCCGACTGAAGGGTGGGCCATTTGGCATGACTTCTTGGAGGTAGAAGATGAGGAATTCCATGAGGAATTTTTCTAGATAATTGAGGTTCTGATGGCTGGGATGCTGGCCTGGTCTTCAGGACATCTTCCCATATGTAGGACCTGGAGTCAACACTCGATGGTCCAAGTGGGTATTCAATTTTCTTTCAGAAATTGTTCATCTCGCAAAAGCCGCAGCAGAAACAAGAGACGGAGTGCTGTTTCAGTCTGCTTCATGAGTCTTTTCAGCAATCCAGCTTGCACTGCAGGGGCTACGCTTTGGGTCCTGCTAGCCTTCAGCATCACAGACTGTTCTGCAATGACTTCGTGTCTGGAAATCAAAGGCTTACGTTACAGGTGATTTTGGAAGACCACTGTTGGCTGATGGAGTACTTAACTAAATCTTGCAGCCTCCTTTCCCCACGTGGTCATGATGCTGATCAGAACATTTTAAAGCTTACAGAGTTGGGAGAGGTGGGATGAGTTTATGTCAGTAGCCAGAGACAGTCTAGGGTCCAGCCAGCCAGATATCCAAAGGTCGATTCTGTCCCATAGCAGAGTTTGCTACTGAGTTCTTTCTTGTATCCTAAGTTACTGAGAAGTGGTATACTGAGGTCGCTGGCACCTGTGTTTAGGTGGCCCTGGCCCTCATGGGTGGAAACTGAATAACTAGTTCAGAATGTTGATTATAAAAACAGACTCAGATACTAGACAGCCTGAGTTCAAATCTCGTCCTTAACCAGTTTCTTCCTGGTGACTTTGGGAGAGATTCTCTTACTCTGTATGCTCCAATATCTCAAAAACTATGTCATGAAAACATCAATTTCACAAGGAGAAGTGTGGGGTCCCAGAGAGGAAGATGTTACTCCAGCCATGTGCTCCCAAGGGTGGTAGAGGCTGACATTCCCTTATTTCATTAACACCTTCTTTATCTGGATTCTGTTTTGTGGGGCTCATCCCTTTTGACCCAGTGATGGGCACATTGTTGTCTTTTGTTGTTTGTTTGGGAAGTAGCTGAGTCAGTTCTTCTGAGAATCTCTCTACATTGATCATCAAACACTGGTTTTTAGTAGTGTACAGATGGCCTGTAAGGCAAGCTTAGTTTTTCTCTCAAATTGATATATTGACTGGGGAACGGTCTTTCTGTGAAGCTCAGGTTTGCTTAGAGCTTGTGGTTATTCTCTTGCTTCCTGAATGCTAGGATTAAAAGTGTATACCACCATGCCTGCCTCAAAATTTTCATTCAAAGAAGAAACAGAGATAAATTACATTTAGCCACATTTCATAGTAACATTTTTTTTTTTTAAAAAAAGATTTTTAATCTTGTTAGGCAAGTGAAATTTAGAACGTGAGTAAACAAACATTGATCATTGTTATAAAACCAGGCAAGAATTCTCTGATAGAGAAGATGACACAGGACAATTTATTATAACAAATTAAAGGCTTTATTGCACATTAAATGGATGGATGGGCAAGTGCTGGTCTACCTGAGCAGCCACGAATAGGTTACTTATAAAGCAAGAATGAGCACATCTCAAGGAAGAATATATTCAGATCCACCACTCATCAGAAGTGTAATTATTGTTTAACAATTTTATGAAGGGTTGATGATGAGATGCAGGTGTTTAAACACACGGCACCAATAGATTTGACACGGCATTCAGTCGAGGCATATACATTTTTAAAGGTTCTATTCACCCAGGGGGACAATAAAACCCCACACAATGGTAAGAGTGTTTGCTAAACACATGAAGTGACTGGTTAATTTTTTTCAAATGGGCTATTATATTCAGCATTAAGTGTTTCTTAACTTACTAGTTTCCATACATTATATATTTTGGGATGGAAAAAAAAATCTATCAGCTATGTGGGAAAGCCAGCTTCTCTGGAGCCCTTCTTGTACTATCTCTGAGGGTCGGATAATGCTCCTTGTTTAGTTTTGAGCAGGTTGACTGCAAAATGATGACCTGCCACTTTGATGGGTATTTTCAGAGAAGATGCAGCCTAACCTCTGAGTTCCTAGGAGAGGAAACTGAGGCTGGAATTTCTCAATTTACTCTGAAGAGCAGTCTCTACAGTTGAATTTGCAGCATCCTCTGAGGTTTTTTTTTTTTTAAATTTATTTATTTATTTATTTATTTATTTATTTATTTATTTTTAATTAGGATCTTCCCATCATGGCATGCTGCCACCTGGCAAGTGTAGGGCTTTATACGAACTTTTGAACACCCAGGTTACACAGGTCTAGTTACTAGGCCTCACCAAGTAGGTTCTGCGTTGTTCTACCTAATTGGATAGAACTGCCCATCTTTCATCTCTGATTGCTTAATGCCTTTTTAAGCATATGCATGCATGTTAATACATCTTCAGTTTGCCTGAAATACTCAAGTAGCAGTCGGGAAGGAGAGGAAGAAGCCTATGTCTCCTAAACATGCCGTGTATTTTTACATGCATATACCTTTTTATAAATTATCAGCCTTATATTATACTCTAGACAATGACAGGCAACACCACGTAAAATTAAATATCTTTGAAGGGAAAATATTGAAGATTTGTACCAGCAGCTTACTATAGTGCCTGGCATACAGAGCACTTAAACTACATTGAGTGAAGAATGAATGAATGAATGCATGCCAGTGTTTTCTGGGGTCAGGAATACATTCACTTCCTTTGGTCATCACTCAGTATTGTCACCAACTGTTTAACTGTGGTGTGCATGTCTGTGTATGTGTTTTTGTTTGTCTGCCTGCTTGCCTGCCTGTCTGTCCGTCTATCCATCTGTCTGTCATGACTGTGGAGGCCAGAAGAGGGCAGAGTATCCCTTGGAGCTGGACTTAACTGGCCTTTATGAGATACCTGATGTGGATGCTAGGAACTGACCTTAGGTCCTCTGGAAGAACTGCAAGAGTTCTTAACCAATGAGCCATCTTTCCAGCTCAGCCCATCTTAGGTTATTTTTATCTTTAAGAACAGAAATGATGTACTTGTAACATTAGTTGTTGATGTTATCACTGGAAGGTTAAAACAGCCACAGTGCCTTAATAGAGTGCCATGATCAGAGTACCTCCTAAAGCCTGCTGCCAGACCCAGCTCTCTCACACCACGACTCTGAGACACCTCTCGTGTTTTTCCCTGTTTGTGAAATGTTCACTGTACTCAGATGCTTATTTAAATGATCTTCATGGATGTTGATTTTAGCCCAGTGGTGATCTCTTATAGTGCTCTGGGGCTAGGCCTCATCATTGATAGGGCTTTATTTTATTCCATTAAACAGTTTCTCAAGATTACTTTCCTCATGTTACAGGAGAGGAAAGTTGAATTCCAAAGCAGCGAAGCAGAGGCATCCTCCTCCTAGAATGAACCTTGGTTGTAGTTTACAGCCATACGCTTAGTTATTTGGTCCTTTATTCATTAATATACCCAGTTAAAATATATATGTGTATATAAAATATGTATCTATTATGTTAAATTTTAAAATTCAATTAAAATAAATATGTATATAGATATAATCATACACATTAGTAATTATATGAAGTTAAGCCCACAAGATACAAAGCAATGTTTATCAAGAAAACATCTATACATGTAAAGAGATACCTGCATCAAGGTTTACTTGAAGCATTCTCTCGGACTGTTAAAAAAAAAAAAAAGTCAGAAACAACTTCCATACTTGACAGCAAAGATTACTCTTACTGTTGTCTAATCCTGTATGCCTTTAATGAGTCGGAATGCTGTGGCCACACACGGGCACATCTGTAGGGAGAGGGGAGCTGCAGAGAATCACAGTGTAGTGTAGTATTGTGTATCACAGTGTGACCACAATGACACGCAGGTGTGTGTTCATCATGTTGATCGTAATGTTTCTAGTGGCCTCTGAAGAATGATGTTTTCTGGCTTGGATGTGCTGGCCACACTTGCATCTTTATTAGGTTAATCAAGGGATGGATACAGAAAAGGACTAAAAGAATTCTAGAAAGCTTAGTGGCTTTGGAATGGATAGGGTTTACTAATGTACAGGCAAGATGGGAAGGATTGTGTGTGAGAGAGTGGTGTGTGTGTGTGTGTGTGTGTGTGTGTACTAGAACTAGAATAGAATTTGGGGGATTTAGATCTTTTTGAGGGGTAAGGATGGGATAGACTCTAGGAAGGAAGGTAAAAGGCGTAGAGTGTCAGGAAGCCCATTGTGCATTGTGTGAAGTTAACACTGCTTGTGTGACTTCAACAAAACCTTGAATTGCTTCTTCGCTGGCTTGAAAGTAAGCTTAGTCTTGAGTGGGGCACCCTTACCCCTTAGGGTCATGCAGAAGCAGTTTTATCTGGTTCTGCTATGTCCATAGAAGAATACATGTATAATTCTAACACGTATGCACCAGAACCCCACGAGAGAGCCTAGGAACACTTTCACTCTTAGTTATCTCGAGGGTGGTAAAATCTGCGCCCTGCAGAGTGAACACTTACCACTTTTATAATTAAGAAATGAAATATATATATATAGATAGATATAGATATAGTTTGTGTTTCTCATAAGTTGAATAGAATTGCTCTGTGAAGTAGCAGTTACATGGCCTTGCTGCAGAGGCTTACATACACACACACTTTTGAAGATGCCTGCTTCTGGGGCCTAACTGAGGTCACCATAGTAACATGGAAGGGTCTTGGCAGGGAAATAGTAACCAGCCGCAGGGAGGTTCTAGCCATGTGCTGGGGCAGCTTATCTCATCTCAGTAGCTCTTGGGAAGGCATCAGAGAGAACCTCTCCCTTTTCAGCTTGCAGCCTAGGCACCAGGAACTCTTTGATGTCTAGAAGGTCTAACCTGAGACAGTGTTAAAGGTTATGAAGCAGATACCTACATGACGCTTGGGTCTGTAAGATGGCCACTGTGACTGCCCACTGGCAGCTGCTTCCCAGTGGACAATGTCCTCTTCATATGGGAAGGAGTTGGCGTAGGGCTCAAGTCTGACAGGCAAACAAACAAAACAAAAGCCAAACCATACCAGAAAATGGTCTTGGAGCTAAGCTGCCAAGATGTAACAGGTTTTTTGTTTTTCCATCAATTTCAATTTAAGAGAGATCAAAATACCAGATTGGCTGGGAATACTGACTGAGAGGTGTGGCAAAAACAATAAGCTTTTTGTTCTGACCTCCAGAGTGACAGCCTTCCCTGGGACAACCTGGATCTCCTGGGAGCATCTGAGTCTGACAGATGCTTTTCCTGATAAATTAACCTTAAAGCAAAATGAAGATCAGAGCCACTTGTTGTCGTAGCATCCAAGAGACAAAGTAGGGAGAGTTTTGAGTCAAAGATGCTCAGCTAGCTGTCTCTCTGCATTCTTCAGCCAGGTAGCTCTCTGCTGTGTGGGGTGCAGGGGTGTTGGGCAGGCAGGCTTCCTTTACAGAACAGAACTGGAAGAGTATGTTTTTCAAAGAAAACAAACATGTTTTTAGGGGAGAACCAGGAGGTATGATATGGAAGTTGGTGCCTTCAAATGATGTCCTGTCATTGTAGCATTCAGAAGAGCCCACTAGCCCACGTCTGAAGTGAAGTCAGTTGGTTTATACACTTCCCTTCTACCAAGGTCACCCTCATAGTGGGAAGCCCTGCACTCTTTAAAAAGAGAATTTCTTCTACACAAAGACAGAAGTGACTCATCAGCTTGAATTTTGTTCTAGTATATCAAGGACTTGCAGAATTCAAGGAAAACCAATTATACCAAGAGAATCCGACAGAGAGACTGTCAATGGTGAACACTGACAGCATTCAGAAACCAGGAGAAAAACTTCACTCTAAGAAGACATCTAATTAGTACACTGGGGGATTCTGAGAAGAAGCCAGGGGCTAAGAACAGCTGTGTCCTTTAAAAAGAGGCAATCAGCAAGCAGAGAGAGCTCACGGAATCAAATATGTGATTGTTGGAAGCAAAAAATTTCGTAGACAATTGAGGGAAAATTGTAGAAAATCTGCCAACATGGAAAGCAAAATGACAGAAAGATAAAAAGTGCAAGAGAAAAGTCACCTGGGATGAGCAGAAAAGCAGAACATGGCAAATGTGACCCAAGAGAGCTACAGAGTGAATTTGGTTTGAAAGAGCAATGCTCTGAGGCAGGACGGTGGAACAGAAAAACTAGGAAGACACAGGAAGAGAGCCCATCCTCTTACCTTGAGCAAAAAGGCAAGAGTTCTTGCCCGATTGATGTTTGCACCGAAGGTTGGCTTCATAGAACCATAGCCCCATTTACACAGTTTCTAATGTAATGTTTTGATGATTTATTTCATTTATTCATATATTATTTGTGTGGATGTGTGTGTGGATGTGTCTGTGTGAATGTGCATGCACGTGTGTGTTCTGTGCTCACGTATGGGGTCCAGAAGGGGCATTGCGTGCCCCTGTACCACTATCTCTCTATTTCTCTGAGGCAGGTTCTCTCCTTGAACCTGGTGCTCTGTGTTTTCCCAGAGAAGCTGGGAGCCAGAAAGCCCAGCAGTTCTCTTGATCCCTCCCGACTGGGAGTTGGGGACACGGGTTGTATGGGACTCTGGCTTGTTATGTGGGCACGGGGGTCCAAACTCTGGACCTTGGTATGACAGAGCCACCTCTCCATCCCCTTATTCAGAGATCTTTTAAATAAGAACGTTAAGTTAAAATGAATCATACTTAAAGTATAAGCAAATACTGTCTCATTACTAACTAAATTTTTCTGGAAATCTTTTAAACTTGGCTATAAACTTTTTGCTTTTAGTAAAGACACCTTTTCTCTGTGTTTAATTATTGGAGCCCAGGGTTCATAACCAGTGCCCGTAAGAAGCCATGATTTGGTTTCATTTGAGTTCCTCAGCAACCCTTTGAAATTTAGCTTCAGAAATCACCAAAATCGGCATGTACTTCAGTTGTAAAGACAACCAAGCACGAGTCACTCTTGAGAAAGTCGTGTCCACACTGCTGTGGCTTATACTTTCCCCAAGTGCTGTTATTCTGTTAATTCCTGTGCTTAAATCTCTGAAAACATCTCTCCAACAAACTCAAATGCTGCTGCTTTCTGTAGCACAGTCAAAAATCCCCATTTTCCCTGGGAGAAGAGCTCCTCGGGCAGCTACCAAAGGCAGTGCAGAGCTGTGCCTATAGCCTCTGCCATTGCTGTGGACCCCTTCTTACAGATACATCTGTGAAGACACAAGCTTGTCTGTGTGTGTGGGAGCCACTCATGGGCACCGAATCCTGGTACCCTGATTCTTCTATCACCCAGCTTTGAGTCATTCCCTCCCTATTCTCTTCATTCCAGGTGAAACCATGGGGTCTATTTTGGACAATTCATTTTGGTTTGCTTTTGTTGTTTTTGTTTTCTACATTACATTAAAGACTGTCACCAGGCCTGGTGGCACAGGCCTGCAATGTCAGTTACTCACAGGCTGATGCAGGAATATTCTGGGTTTTCTACATATGAGATCATATCACTAGTTAAGTCCATTACCTTTCTTCTTTAACTGAATTATGTTGGATAGGTCTTCTAATACTGTGCTGGGTAGATGTGAGAATTTGTCTTACTCCAAAATGTAGAACCATCAGACTTTTAATACAGCGCATAATGTTAGTTGTGGGCATATCAAAAAGGGCGGACTTTCATTATGTAAAGGCAGTGTCTTCCTATTGTTAGCTTTTCTGTGTGTTCATTATCAGGAAAGTTTGTTGAATCATTAGATTCATTAGTTTGGTTTCTATGGAGATAATCATGTTAAACTAATTAATATATTTTATTCGTTCCCTCTCCCCCAGCAAATCAGAGAAATCCTTGATTTCTAAGAATAAATTCCACTTGGTCATATATATAATTATTCTTATGCACTGTTGAATTCAGTTTCCCAGATCTTCGTTGAGGATTTTTGAGTCTCTGTCTATTGGGTGTTGGGTTAAGGTGGGAGTCCCGAGTCTGCCCCAGGGCTCAGGCCACTGGGGAAGACAAGATTTGGGAAGTTTGACCATGCTCACTCCACAGCACTGCCAGGCAGGTGTCCAGCTGTGAGAAGCTGGACACTACCCGGAGGTGGGGGAGCGAGGCTTGTGGTCCTGGGGACTGCACGGAGCTGGCTCTGTCTGGTTCTCAGGCTCTTGGGCATCCTAGGCTCCACTAGATGCTGAGGAAGAGCTGAGAATGGAATGGGAGCCCACCCTGGGGCTGAGGGGGAAAGGTGGGGAGGAGCCCAGCTGGGTCTGGCCCCGCACTGAGTCTTTGGCTTGTTGGTGGCTGTCTGGGAGCACTGAGAGGCCTTCTGTGGGAGACTAGACACGATTCTTTAGACGAAGCCCTGTTCCACTGCTCTCCACAGTGGATCCCTATGAAAAGAGACAGTCCATGGTTTTAGGGCTTTTTTCGTCATGGCGGAGAGTGGTGATGAGTGAAACCATACCCCACAACCTCAGGGCGGCCTAAGGTTAAATAACAGATGCAGGGGAGAATGGCTGGGAAGGGGAGTTTATTGGATAATCGTCCAGGTACCTTATTAAAACAGAGATGTCTTAAGGCTACGTGAGCACACCCTCTACCTGTGGAGGGGCTTGGGGCATTGCCCTTATGTGACTAATGGTCACAGATCTATGGAGAACTGCAGTCTCGTGTCATGGTCCTACAGTTGGGGACATTGGTCTGTAATTTTCTTGTGGCCTCTAAGTCTGGCTTTGGTAATAGAGTGATAACTCACCTAGTCTTTCTCAGAGTTGACATTCTATTAGCAGAAGTTTGTGTGTGTGTGTGTGTGTGTGTGTGTGTGTGTGTGTATGTGTGTATGTGTGTGTGCCCATGTGGAGGCTAGAGAACAGCTTCAGGTATTGGTTTCATTTCTTACTTTCGTTTTGGTTTTGTTTAAGATTTAGACCCTCACTAGTGTGGTGCTTGCTAAGCTAAGATAGTGGTCTCTCTCTGCTTTCCCGTGTCTGGGTTTAATACACTCAGCAGTTTCACATGGTTTCTTGGAGTTGAACTCAAGGCCCTCATGCTTGTAAGGCAAGCTCTTCACTCTCTGAGCCATATCCTCCCTGCACTGTGGAACTTGGGGCTTTCCCTTCAATGCAGATGGTTTCCTCTCATTCTTCAATAGTGACTGTTAGGTGTGATTGCTGTATCTGTACAAATGGACACAATATACTTTATTTCATAGAATGTGTAGCATGCATCCAGTGAATTGATGGAAACCCTAGTTCAGTGTGGTAGAGATCACCATTGACTTGAAAGGTATTTGTGCTTCCTCACTAGTACATATCATTAGGATGGAAGCAAGAGCAGAAGGGCAAAGTAGTGTGATTCTCAACTTGTGGGTCGAAATCCTTCTGATGGTTCTGGGTCAAATGACTTTTTTACAGAGTTCCATATCAGATACCCTGTATATCAGATATTTACATCATGATTCATAACAGTAGCAAAATTACAGTTATGAAGTAGCAACAAAATAATTTTAGGGGTGGGATCACCACAGCATGAGGAACTGTACTAAATGGTTGCTGCATTAGGATTATTGAGGACCACTGGGGTAAGGCTGAGGATTCTGGGATATGAAGCACAGTCTTTCTGCTCCCCTTCTCAGGTTTGTGCCTGCTAGTATCAACTATTTAATCCTCTGCTAATACTGCTTCATTATTTCCATAAACTCAATCCTCATGAATATCTAGGGACCTAATGTCTTACATGATTTCCACTTTCCAAGAAGACAGTTTACCAATAAATGTGAACATAATCAGAAGTAGGTGAGACAGCCACAGACAGCTTAAAACACAATCTCCTGTTTTAGCTGTCTCATGTGTGAAGGAATCGTTAACTTTAAATATATATATATATATTGAAAATAGATTCTTCTCTTGTATAATATACCCCAACCACGGTTTCCTCTCCTCCAACTCCTCCCGGCTTCCCCCATCTTCCATTTCCCCCAGATCCTCTCTCCCTCTGTATCCTCTTTCAGGAAAGAACAGGCCTCCAAGATTTGGCCAAACAGGACACTATAAGATAAAATAAGGTGAGGCAAGAGCCCTCATAACCAGGCTGGACAAGGCAACCCAACAGGAGGAAAAGGTTCCCAAGAGCAGGCGAAAGAGTCAGAGACACACTGGCTCCCACTGTTAGAAGTCCCACAAGACACCCAGCTAACAGCCGTAACATTTATGCAGAGGACCTGGTTCACACTGTGCATGCCATTTCAGTTAGAGGGGATGGAGAACATTTCCCACCAAATCAAGTAAGCAGGGCTCACAGGGGCTCATGGAAGCATAATCATTAGTTTTGCTACTTCTAAGGTGAGAAAACAGAGGCAAAGAAAAGAAGCCTCAGGCAGTTTGCTCTTGGTAGAGCCAGGATTCACCCTGTGTTATGGTTACAACAGACAGTGATTCTCTAACCCGAGAATACCTATTTATAAGTGATGTTGCTGTTATGTCTTGATACTGTCTTACCTTTCTTTAAATCAAATCATCTACATCTCTAAGGTTCAGGAAATGACTTTTGATCTTTATAAAAAATTAATTTCTTCATCTATTTTGACTTTTAAAAGTTCTTCAGCCATATGCTCCCGATTGTTAATTCAGAGTGCCTACCTCTAGGAAGAACGGCATTTGATGCTTCCTGAAATGCATTCAGACCCTTGTTTTGCCTCAGGAACTCAGGACATTGTTCCTACCTGACTTCTGCTCAGGGGGTGAGTGTGGTGACTTGCTGATTGGTCACATCTGGACAAGCAGTGTAACCCTCCTTCGGAGACCCAGCATCTTCCCTTTGCTTCAGGATGCTGTTTGGGTGAATGTCACCACTGCACAAGCTGACTGAGACTAGATCACGCAGCAGCAATTCTGGGAACTCTGAATGATTTCAGCTGCTCACTAGCAATGCAAAAGATGAAGCTGGCTCTAATGATGAGGGCCAATAAGATCAAGAACTCTATACAGTTTAGGGTGGCGGAGGCTAGTTAGCCTCTTTGTAACATTTTCATCACATATAAAGTGTAGTAGACACAATCCTGATTCTGCAAGGTTGTTATGAGGAGTTGAAATGTTTAGTGCATTTATGATGACGGTCTGTGTATAGCAAGAGCTAAATAAAGAGTTACTGCTCCTGTTCTGAAGTGACCAGAGAGCAAACTATCTTGCTAGAAAATAGCTGAAGATATCTCGCATCCCACCAAGGTGGTTGCTAACAAGACTTCCTGCAGATTACCTCGAACCTTACATATTAAATTTCAACCCGATTTCATCGATCTACACCCTTAGATTTTGCTTCGTGTGCCAAATTTCAAGCTCCTAGTTCAAGTCATTTTTCTGCTCTGGGTCTCCGTCCTCTCTTCTTTGAGATATGTATTCAGATGGCCTGCACACAGAGGTGCATCCTGAGACACTGTCCTGGTTGTCAGAGCTTTTCTTCTCTCGCTGTTTATCTGCTCGACAGGAAGCTTCACACTCAGCAATGGCCTAAAGCCTGAGGAATAACAGTGTGTAGAAGAAAGCATCTATACTCCAGCTTAACATCTGTCTATGCAATGACCTCGTTAGGTAACTCCAAGCCCCCTTTTGGTACATTTCATTTCCTATTAAAATTCTGCCTCATCTGCATCTTGCCTGTCAGAAATAACTTTCACTGGAGGAAGCCAGGCAGAAAACCTGTTCAACTTCTTGTCCTTTAAGAAACGATACTTTGATTTTAGAGGTTTAGACTTGGCAAGGTAATGAAATTATCATGGTGAAACAAGGCATAGAAATAGTAAGGATGAGAATTCTTCTTTGCCCATTGTATGCTTTTGCTATTCATAAGTTTTAGGGCCTTAGATATTAGATACACTTACGTAAGGCCTCATGAACGGTAATTATCTTTTGGCCAAAGAAAAAGCCCAAACGAATGCTAAGCTGCATTATCGCTTGGCTTCTGACATGAGCTGATAATCAGATTTTCTTGCTTAAATCCACGGTGCTTGAACAATGCTACCCACTGTCTGCGCTTCCCGATATTACCCTTAATTAGAAAGAGCAGAAACACAAATCTGAATTATTTCAAAATCTGGTTTCCATGGTCAGTGGTTTGAAAGGCTTAACTTTATTATAAATAAACCTGGTTTTATTGGCTAATGAAATCTGAGATGTGAAGCCTGGGATGGTGGGGGTGTAGTGATCTGATGTTTACACATTCAAATATCCAATGTGGACAAAGTGTTTTAGAATAAATCATTGGATACTTGAATTATGATTTCTTTGTTCAAGTACATTGCCGTTCTTGAACCTTACCACCAAGGAGGATCTGAAAGGAACCAGAATTTATATATTATTGAAAAGCAACATTTTCAAGTTTAATTATATTTTAACAGCTATCAAGGAGATCTTGACCTATTTTATATATTTTTTTTTCACTTAGGTCTTTTTTGTTCCTTCTGAATATTGAGGTGCATGGCTATACACGTGTGATGGTCTGCCTATGTATGCATATGCCGCCTCAGTGTGTGTGTGTGTGTGTGTGTGTGTGTGTGTATGTGCGCGCAGTATAGAAAACGGATGGGCTGGCATAGACAGGAGCTCAGTTGTATTTTAGACAAAGTGTAGAGCAGACTGAAGGAAAGACCATCCAGAGCCCCACCTAGGGATCCATCCCATATACAGCCACCAAACCCAGACAGTATTTCGGATGCCAAGGAGTGCTTGCTGACAGGAACCTTATATAGCTGTCTCCCGAGACAAATACAAATACAGATGCGAATGTTTGAAGCCAACCATTGGACTGAGCACGGGAACCCCAATGAAGGAGTTAGAGAAGGGACTTAAGGAGCTGAAGGGGTTTGCAACCCCATAGGAAGAACAACAACATCAACCAACCAGACCCACCACCCCCCCCCGAGCTCTCAGGGACTAAGCTACCAACCAAGGAGTACATTTGGAGGAACCCATGGCTCCAGCTGCATATGTAGCAAAGGTTGGCATTGTAGGCCATCAATGGGAGGAGAGGCCCTTGGTCCTGTGAAGGCTCAATGCCCCAGTGTAGGGGAATGCCAGGGCAGTGAGGTGGGAGTGGGTGGGTGGGTGGAGGAGCACCCCCATAGAAGCAGGAGGATGGGGGATGGGATAGGGAGTTTGCAGAGGGGAAACTGAGAAAGGGGATAACATTTGAAATGTAAATAAATAAAATAACCAATAAAAAAGAAAAAAATAAATAGAACAAAGGCTAATAATTGGTAAGGAAAACTGACCCCATTTGGCAGACTAATCAATAATGAAGCACAGAGAGTAACTTTGTTCATCTGTAAGAGAACAGGACAAACTCCTAGGACCAACAGCACGTACCTCAAACACTGTCAAGAGTTGTGGTCACATGTATCACAGATGTTCTTCCAGTTTCTCTGTGGATAGCAAGGACCCAGGTGTTTCTGTATACCTAAACCGAGGCCCAGATCTCTTTTCTTCTCCATTTTAATGTTTTCAAAAGGCCTTTTGCCCACTTTGCAATCCTTATCTTCTCCTTTCAACGTTCATTGATATTTTCTGTTCAACTCATCCACTCCCTTACCACCTCTGTGTTTGGTGCTTTGTTCCCATAGAAATCATTTACAACAATAGGAATTGCCCTTTGGATGCCCAGTATCTGGCTGAGGATACTGGAGCTTAGAGAGGGTCATGTATCCAGTGACTGTTGGAGACAGAACTCCATTAGAGAATAATAGTGATTAGTCCCAGTCTTGGGATCTGAGCACTGTGTTATATTTTCCCTGCCAAGCTGTGTAGTAGCTTCTTTCAAATCAGTCTTTTTGCCTTTGCAGCTCTATAATGGTTGGATGTTTGAATCCCTTCTCTTCCCAGTCACCCAGCCCAGAATGAATGTTTCTGGGGTCTAGGATCCTGTGATTTAAGGGGCTTATTTAAGGGGCCAGGTATTGCCTTGGGTAGTCCTGGTGGGGTCAGAAACATTGCCTTTGTTTCCATAGGGAATAGTATGGGGACCAGTCGCCTAAGGTCAGGAGACAACTTTTGGAATAGTTGGCTGGGAACTATATTAAGGATTGTTTCCAGGAAACAGCCATCTACCTTAGACAGTGAAGATGAGTGAGGGCTGTGTTATCAGACACCTTAGACTGCCCACACTCACATGTCTTCTCTCCTTAAAGGCCAAGGAATTAATGGTGGAAAGGAGACCTCTAATTGGCACACTGCAAATTGGTTACAGGTACCTAGTTGTGATGGTTTGTAAATGCTTTACCCAGGGAGTGGCACTGTTGGGAGGTCTGGCTTTGCTGGAGTAGGTATGTCCCTGTGCTTGGGTTTAAGACCCTCACCCTAGCTGCCTGGAAGTCAGTCTTCCACTAGCAGCCTTCAGATGAAGATGTAGAACTCTCAGCTCCTCCTGTACTATGCCTGCCTGGATGCTGCTATTTTCCTGCCTTGATGATAATGGACTGAACCTCTGAACCTGTAAGCCAGCTTCAATTAAATGTTGCCTTAATAAGACTTGCCTTGGTCATGGTGTCTGTTCACAACAATAAAACCCTAACTAAGACATTAGGATACTGATGTGTCTAACTCTCTTAGAGCCTTGTGGAGCCTGGGCTAGCCTGGTCATGTCAGACCAGTTGTTTTTGGCTTTGCAGACTCTCACTGGGTCAGCTCAGTGTTTCTTATAAAGACTGAGTAGTTTATATATAGCTATATTTGTGTACATCTCTTAGTAACAATTATGAAGGAAGTGGTCATGAACTTAGAGAGGAGTGTGTGTGTATGTGTGTGTATGTGTGTGTGTGTGTGTGTGTGTAAGAGAGAGAGAGAGTACACAGGAGGAGTGGGAGTGGGTGTAGAGGGGTAGACATGGTAAAAACATATTTAATCTATATAGGAAATTCTCAAAATAAATAGTTTTAAAGGTGAGAAAAATAAAAGAAAAAGTGAGTGGGTATCAAGCCTCTTTGGGTTCCCGAGGGGAGTCTTTCCCATGAGATGGGCTGACATACACAGAGGTGGGGAGTTGGAGAAGTAGTACAGATAAAACAAAAGAACCCCATTCAAACCTGGCCCCACAGACCCCACACCCGCGTGGAGGAAGAGAACAATATTCAAAACACGAGGACACCTTTTAAAATGAAGGGACCATACGAACAAGAGATTCACTGGAGAGGAACTGTGTGATAACCCATGTGCTGGTAATCGGGAAATCCCTAGAAAGTAGAAAGAAAAACTTAAAATGAGAAGGGGGGGGAACAGAGGGAGGAGAGGGGAATGGGGGAGGTGAAGAGAGTTGACACACACTGTGAGAGACTGTGAGTTATTTTCACAAAAACAAGAAAGAAAGGAAAAAGAAAGATAGAAAAAGGGAGAAAAAAAAAAAAAACAACCAAAAAACCAGAAGAAAAGCAGTTCTAAAAATTGCAAAACAAGAATTTCCAGGTTGAAGGGAGTGGTTGGAATGCTCGGCCCTAATAAAAGAAAAGCCACACTATGGTACTTTATTGTGAAACCTATTTCAATAATGACAAAGGGATCTTAAACGTTTTTGGAGGTAAATGACAAAGGATACAAACAAAAGAAATATCACTCGGGCAGATCACAAAAGAACATAAATCAGGTGGCACCAGGCATCATCAGTCTGAGATGCCAAATGTCAGAGACAGTCAGGAGTACATATGTACTGTGTAATTTTTTAACTAGAAAACATGCATGCTTGGTAGGTGGCAGGTATTATTATTTCCTTGTCATATGGCCAGATATTGGTCTTAGGTATTTTAAACTGTGGTAGGAAGTGATCTTCCAGGATAGAAAAGCTCTCTATAAATGACATAGGAAAAAGATGCAGACTTTATTCAGTTGGCTCAGAATTTCTTGCCCTTGCCCAGTTGAGTGTGAGAATTTAAGATTTGTTCTGAAAAAGATTTTACAGACAAGGTCAAGACCTATAAATAATTTGTGGGTCCTGGAGCAAAATGAAAATGTCACTTTGATGGTAATAAAACATAAGTGTTTTAGTGCTGGAGAGATGGCTTGGTGGCTAAGAGCACTGACTGCTCTTACAGAGTTCCAGAGTTCAATTCCTAGCAACCACATGTTGGCTCACAACCATCTGAAATGAGATCTGATGCCCTCTTCTGGTGTGTTTGAAGACAGCTACAGTGTACTCATAAATAAAAATTTAAAAAAACATGAGTATTTTAGCTTTAAAATACCTTATTACTAATAAATGTACCATAAATAATAGCAACATAGTATAAATCAGAACTTATAAAATTAAAAAAATGATATTTTGGCATCAATTTTGCACAGTATGGCAAATAATGCTTCATTAATGTTGTGTCTTAATTAATCATAAAGATTTTTTTCTGGCTTGTTTTCTATAAATCTTCTTATAAGGACATTTTAAAAATCCTTTGCCCTTAGCAATTTCATTTTCAATATTATAAATGATTTCTGAACTTTTCTTATGTTACTATATTTCTTATGTTCTTATGTTACTGACATTGCTTAGTGTACTTTATAGTTTATGACACCATTGGGTTATATTTCTGAGAAGTTATTTTGAAATATAAATTTTAATATGTCTAGAGTTAATTATTCCTACAGTGTTTTACATTTTAAAATTTACTTATTCTTTTGTCTTTATGTGTGTGAGTGTTTGCCTGCATGTATGTCTTTGCCCTGCATGCATGCCTGGTTCCCTCAGAGGTCATAAGAGGGTGTATGATCCTTTGAAACCAGAGTTACAGAGGCTTGTGAGCTGCTATGCAGGTTCTGGGGACCGAATCAGAGCATCCTGGAAGAACATCCAGTGTTTTTAACCACTGAACAATCTGCCAATTTCTCTAGCCTACACAATAGTTTTATAAGAAGCGTCTTTACCTACAAATCTATTTTATGCAAATCTGGATTTCCTTCCTCTACAAGAGCCACAGGTTTTCCTTGTTTCCTCTGACATTTCCTGTAACTTTTGAATGTTATAAGAAGCTGGGAGTGCCTACAGGAGGCACTCCCCTAAAGAGTACAGTTTCAGCTTTTTACGCTATGGCTTACTATGTGTATCGATGACGACAATAACAACAACAACAACAACAACAGCAACAACAACAGCATACCTCTTGATCATAGGCATATGGGTTAGTAGCAAGTGTTGGCTCTTTAATTTGGGGGAGATGTAGATTACCTGGAAATTTCCTCCCAAGACAGAGTGAGTTCCAGCCTTAACTGTGCCAACCCTCATTGGAACCAGTTTTACCCAGAGTACGCTGCTTTTTAAACCCACATCTTAGAAATACAGCAGTAGTCTCAGGATGAACAAGCACAGCAGGATGCAGTCCATCCAGCTCAGCCTGTCTCATCTGAAGAGAGATAGAAAAGCCCTGCTGTGGTCAGATGACTGCAGCAGTCCCCGTCTCTATACTCTCACTGAGAAGCCTTTGTTCAAGGAGTTTTGACCAAATCTCACAGTTTGTCATTGGTCCTGAACTAAAGTTTCCGTAACCAATAGGATGGAGTGTGCAGTGATGTGCTCAGATGTAAGTGTTTGTTTTACCCAAACCGTAATGACTCAAAGTTGTAGTCTGGACTCCCAAATTCATGAAAGTAAAATATAAGTGGGGGAAAAAGCCCCAAGGGAAGCCATTCTGTGTGGTGGGAGCAGGCAGGACACTGTTTTAGGTAGCTGGGTTTGATGTTGGTTCCCTTTCTCCTCTGTTGGTGTGCAGAATACCTCCTAACACCATGGGCACAAGACAGTGGCGGGTGAAGCTTCTAGTTGAGCACGAACTCAACATGTCTGTATTCATGACCTAAGTGCTTTCCTCAGCGATAGGGCTTACCATCAGGTTGTGGAGAACAACCAAGAGCCTTGGCAATAGTTTGAGATGCTTGCCCTGCAGGTCTGTGATACAGATCCTTTGACCAACAACTCAACAAGACGTAAACCCTTTCTGGCACTGGGGTTTTCCTTGAGGCATTCTCTTGGTCATTATATGTTAACATCATTTAAATTGCTTGTATTTATGGATATTTAGGAAACTTCTACAGTAGTGGCTTCCATTTGCTTTCTCAAAAGGCTTCTGGTGTTAGTTGTACCTCCTCGTCTTTCCTCCTGCACCCCTCTTTCCCTTCCTCCTCCCCATATACTCTTCCTACTGACCCCCCCCCCCATCTCCTCATAGCAGTATATATCTTATTGCCCTATTCTCTGGTGATCGCTTCATTTTACCCCCTTCTTCATACCAGGCACTTGACCACTGTGGTTGTTCATTCTGTAGCACACATATTGCAAGATTATTATTTATATTGTTGCTATTGTTTAGGTTTCAATTCTCAATTAAAGAACAATTGCTGATTTCTGCAAAACAAGTTTGAAAATATCAGCTATCGGCCAAATAATAAGGCTGCTGCAGAAATCCCTGCTTCCTCTTTTGGTCTGCAGGGGAGATGCATTTCCCATGATTCTAAGGGGAAGTCTAGGTATAGGAGCTCTGGTTTCCTATTCTGTCCTCCTGTGTCTTCTAATTATAGTTGCTGTAGGTGGCCCGAGGCGGCTGCTTCTCTTACATAATGCCAAGAGAGAAAGAAAATATGATTTCATTGGTTACTGTACTTAGAATGGATCCTCAAGCCCAGCAAGGAAACCACAATAGGCTTGGCACACAAACAATTCAAAAGTACAGGTGCTGGGAGTATGCACAGCTCCAAAATCAACATGACTTGGGAAGAGAGAGGGTTGGAAAACAAAGAAAGGTGCTTTTCATTCAGAGAAATTTATTTCTTTTCAATATTTGTGATCTGCAGCTGATAGAGCATGAGTCCACTTGGCTTTCTTTCCTGACAAAGGGGAGGGCTGCCTCGTTGAACAGATGCTTGAGTGGCCTGTAGCATGAGGTGGGCCATTTGTCAAGAAGATCAATATTGACTGTTCTTGTATCTTTGTGGTGAAAGTTTGCTCTTCCTTAAAAAAAAAAAAAAAAAAAAAGAGCTGGGGCTTGTGCCTTAAAATATAGAGCACGTGCCGACTTCAGGCACTGAATCAAGTGATTGCGACAGGTCTTCATAGAAAGCAGTCCCTTCCCGCTGGTGAGATGTTCCTTCTCTAAGGAGTCCAGCTTCTTTGTCTCACATCACCTGTGACCTCTTCTCCATTCCTTAATTTCATCTTGATCCCAGCTCCATGAAACACACAATTCAAATGTAATAATCTATTTCAATGTATGTTTTGAAACATCAGATTCTATACAGTTCAATACAACATAGATCAATAAAATGTCTCATGTAGCAGGAACTTGGTGACTAAGAGGAGGGCCATGGACTGCATTAGTTTACCTAGTTAGTTGTAGATTGCAGAGCTCTGATGGGCAGGTAGAGGAAGAGGCAGCAGTCTGGTTCATGACCAGCTTCCCCTTCTATAGAAAGCATTGGATTCTTTACATAAAAATGTGGACTGTATCTTTAATGTGCGAGGAGAATCAGCTGGAAACTCTGCTATGATTCAGATCCTGACTGAGTAGATCTAGGTGGAGTGAGGCTTCTGGGTGGTGCTACTGAGCCAGCACCCCATCCTAACAAGAAGCTATTTGTTATCTGTGTATTTATCTGGGTAGATTTTTAAAAATCAGTGTATACTCCCAGACTCCACTATAGGCATTTCCCATCAGAATTTGTATTTTAAAAATATATATTCCCCAGATGATTTTAAAAATGGCAGTTATGGACAGTTGTTTAAAACACAGGTAAATTGTATCTCATTTAGGCTTTTATTTTAGAAAAGGAGTAAGAAAATGGGAATTCTAGGAAAGTAAACTTCAAACAAGGCCATCAGTAGCTCAGCTAATGGGCACAAGGGGATGGTTGGGGAGGGAGTGGGTCTGAGGGTCTTGAGATTTGAGAGTCAGAGTTGAGCAGGTCAGGAGACCGAGGTTACCTGGGTAACCCCCCAGGCTTTGTACATTTGAATTACTAGATGTGCCAGCACTAAGAAAAGGAAGCAATATGATGTGGAGTTAAAAATGTAGGTTTGGGAGCCTTTAATCCCAGCACTGGGGAGGCATAGGCAAGTGGAGCTCTGTGAGTTCGAGGCCACCCTGGTCTACAGAGTGAGTTCCAGGACAGCCAGGGCTATACAGAGAAACCCTGTCTTGGAAAATAAAAAAGAATGTGGGTCTGGGAAGTCTAGATTTGGGATTTCTTTACAGTAGTCACTTCCACAGCCTTGGAAAGTTACTTAGTTTTCCATTTTAAAGTGAGTGTAATGATTGCTGTAAAGGTAGCTGTGATGGTTTGAATACACTTGGCCAGGGAGTGGCACTTTGGAAGTGTGGCCTTGTTGGAGAAAGTGTGTCACTGTGAGTGTCAGCTTTAAGACCCTCCTCCTGACCACATGGGAGTCAGTCTTCTCCTAGCAGCCTTCAGATGAAGATGTAGAAATCTCAACTCCTCCTGCACCATGCCTGCCTAGACACTGCCATGCTCCTGCATTGATGATAATGGGCTGAACCTCTGAACCTTTAAGCCAGCCCCAATTAAATGTTGTCCTTATAAGAGTTGCCTTGGTCATGGTGTCTGTTCACAACAATAAAACCCTAAGACAGTAGCTCTACAGAAAACCAGAAACCAAGGAACAGAGAGAATGACTTACTCTAGTTCAACAGAGAAGAGTAGAGGAATGAAACCAGGAGAGAGTTCTAGTTAGATCTCTGTTGTTGCTATAGGACACCCAGGCCAAACATCTTTCAGGGTAAGTGAAGGCTTATTTAACTTTACAGGGTACTGTCTGTCACTGAGGGACGAGGGAAGCTAAGGCAGGAAGTCAAAGCAGGGGCTAGAGGGCAGGCTTTGTTTGCTATTCTTTGCAGCATTAGCTTGAACGGAGGAACTTGACTCACAGCCATGGAAGCACATCAGAAGCCATGATAGGGGCTGTTTTTCTTGGGGACTTTTATGTTGTTGTGATACAACACCATGACCAAGGCAACTTATGAAAGAAAGCATTGAATTTGGTGCTCAGGGTTCCAAAGGTTTAGAGTCCCATGTCATCATGTCAAGGAGCGTGGCAACAGGGCTTCAGGCATGGTGCTAGAACATTAGCTGGAGGCTTCACATCTTGAGACAACAAACACGAGGTAGAAAGAGCTCACTGTGGTGGGCTTTTAAGACCCCATAGCCTACCTCCCAACAAGGTCATACATCTGAATCCTTCTCAACAGTTTCATTATGCCACTTAGAGACCAAGAATTCAAATGTATGAGCCTCTGGAGACTATTCTCATTCAAACCATCAGGGTGCTACTGGCTCTGTGACACAGAAATCCTGCAGGCTCATGCTTACCTAGATTCCTTATACAGCTCAGAGCTACTTGCCTAGGGAATGGTGCCTCCCATAGTGAGTTGGGCCTTCCTCTATTTATTAACAATCAAAACAGTTCCCCAGCCATGCCTAAAGGCCAGTCAGATCTGGGCAAGTTTTTGAGACTCTTTCTTAGATGACTTTGGCTGCATTTAGTTCATAGTTAAACCTAATTATGTCATACATGGATTCTGTGGTTTCTAACCTGAGCCTCTACAGTTTCAACTTACAGAGGCCTTACAGAGGGGTAGGCAGCGATGCTTTATACTTCTTGCAATTTACTTCTTCCTCATTCTTTTTTGTCTTGATTTCACTCTTGATGTTCTGTTTAGATGGAAGAAGTTCCCCTTCATTTCTTAGATAATCTGCTATGATTATTAAAAGAATAATTCAGTCGGTGCTAAGCAAGTGAAGAAAATGATCAATCAGAAAGGCTTATGAAGCACAGTCTTTTGATCCTTCTTTTGCTGTTCTCCTGTACTCTTGTCACTGGTATACCTAGTCTGGGTCTCTCAACTGCCAACTCTTGCCCCATGGCTGAAAAGTGTGTATCTTCTAATCTCCCATCTTTGTCTCTTTGGCTTAAAACAATGCATGCAAAAGTGAAAGATTCTACTTTAGGGCATTTACTGGATGCTCCCATTCAATATAACATTTGTGGACTAGGACATAAATTATTCCCTGAAGAGAGCGGGCTGAAAGAGTTATGCAGTATGCTGGCTGAGGTAAGAGCTCAGTCTTAATTCAGGAGCAAGTTAGTTTTACCCCAAATATCAATATCGGAAGTATTGTATATGATTTATACATATTGTATATCTAATTTCTAAGCAATGATATAATATCCAGTCACATGGAAACAATTACAATTGCACATAAACACGGATGGGCAATTGGCACTGAGACAACATTTAATAAACAGCTTTTCTGTGAAATCACCCTTTTGGTGACTTAATTCATTGTCATTTATTCCATCCGGGTAGCTGTTTTGCCTTTCTTTTTCTATTGTGGTTATTTCAAGGTCACAACAGCTGACCTGAACCCCCACTCTCTCATCTCCTGACTGCTTCCCTCTTTCTCCATCTTGACCTTCTGAACTACTAGATACTGCCTGTGCTTATAATGACACAAGACACAAGACCCCACAGGAGCTACTGCCTGTGCCCACGAGTCTAATTCTGAAGAATCTCTCTGTCTGAGAAGCCATATCTTATTTCTATTTAAAAACACAGGGGCCAGGAGGATGGATCAGTGGTTAAAAGCACTTAGAGTTTTTACAGAGGACTAGAGTTTGGTTCCCAGCACCCACACTGGGCGACTCACAATTGTCAGTAACTCCATTCCAGTGGATTTGATGCTCTCTGCAGTCACTGCATTGATTTACACAGATCCCTCCAAACATGAAGATAATTAAAAATAAATATTTTAAAAATTAAGAGTACTGCTCTTAATATTTTCCTATTCCTTTTAACCTTATCTTGCTTTTCATCTTAGCATTATCATCAACAACAAAAATTGATATATATATATATATATACACATATATGTATGTGTATATGTGTGTATGTGTGTGTCTATGTGTATGTATGTGTCTATGTGTTTGTGTGTATGTATGTGTGTATATATGTATATGTGTATATGTGTTTATGTGTATATCTCTATGTGTTTGGATCTGTGAACATATGTGCATGTGTGCATAAGTTGTAGGTATTTAGAGTCAATTGTTTTCAGGATTGTAACTTCTAAAGAATAAAGAGGGAAAAGTGCTATTACAAGGTCACTCATTTAGTGTAGCAAGAGTTGTAGGTGGAGTCACAGAGCAAACGCCGTTTGGTTTATTTTTCTCTTTTACCTTACAGCCTATCCCTCATGAAACCACAGCTTTGCCCTGCTCCAGATTTCTTACTCATATGAAGAAATTTTCATCACATAAAATGGATAAATTACATTTTCTGCCATTTCCAGGTAAATTCAACAACCTTAAGAAATCCCATTGATTCCTAAGAAACTATAGAATATATAGGCAAAGTTTTCCACACTTTGGCTATATTCTAATTGGCAATGAAAGAGGCACTTCATTGGTTTATGAAATTTTCAAATCCAGGGGGACATTGGCTCATGGCTTGGTTGGATCCATGACTCATGGACTTTATTAGGGTTTTGTCCCACAAATATTACTGGCTTTATTTAATTGTTGCTTTCATTTATCAGGAAGGGTAACACATTGTAGTTAGAGACATGTATTATTCTTAGAGTGGATGATCTCAAAAATAAATCCTTGAGGCAGAGGCAGGTGGATCCCTTCGAGTTTGAGGCCAATTTGCTCTATAAAATGAGTTCTAGATCACCTAGGCCTATATAGTGAGATCCTGTTTCAAAAACCAAAATGAAGCAAACAAAAGTAAAACCTTACTTCTTCCCAGATTTGTGTCTTCACATTATGTCTGATGCATTCGATTCACCAAATTTGGGTCTTAAGGACCTAGGAAAATGAAATGTTAGATGGGCCACTGTAGAAAGTATACCAAAATTGTACCTAATGTGTGAGTATACAGGTAGAGACAGAGATGTAAAGGGAGAGGGAGGTGAGGAGTAGGGATGGTTTCCTAAAATAAGTTGATTGGAGATATTTTTGTAAGAATTTAATTTTTTTAAAAATGAGACCAATGTGATATATAGTTGCATTTTTATCTACTGTGTTCTTTCACTACAGACTATTATGGCAAATTGAGAGTATTAATAAACTCTAGTTTGAGGAGTATTTCCCTGACTTGAAAGGGAAGGTGAATTATAGGACCAATTTGTTACCTGAGAAAAAGCAACAATTTCGAAACAATCAATGAAGCAGATAATGGTTGTGCTTTGGCTTGTGTGCTGTTATTAAATTTTAATGTTAGAAAATTTTCATTGGTTTATTCACTTAGGCAACATACTCATATAGTGGTACTACCAAAGGTGGGAGGAGAAAGACCACAGACCCAAAGGATCATGGCCAAAATAATTAAAGCAATTAATTAAAGCAAGCTTTTTCATTTGTGTATGGGCTGCTTCCTCTTAAAGCAGGGTTTGAGAAATTAGCATTGGATGTGAGGAAGACAAGGCTTTTATAAGGGCTCGGGGGTAGAGGGTTTCCAAATGGAGGAAAATGGAACTATAGGAGCAGAACATAAGAGGTGGTCAAACAAGGTAATCACAGTAGGCAGTCAAAACAATGTAGTCCGAGGTGGTCATAGACGTGATGCTGTTCCTGGAACAGGCAGTACAGAACCATTCGTAGTTAACGTTACAGGTGGGGCATAGCCAAATCCTTGAGAAACAGAGGTTTAATCATCAACAGGAATGAACCTAGTTTGTCTTTACTATAAGATGGAGGCAGGCTGGTTCTTCATTAATTTCTTGAATATACTTGGATATCAGGTCTGTTGAAAGGTTTTGTTGGTTTTATGACAACTTCAATATCCCAGATTGTATACTTTTGATGAAATCTTTATCTAAGGCTTTATATCTGTAGATTCAATCAACTGAAGCTCAAAATGTATTTATGTCTATGATAAGTACCTCTATTTTAAACATGTGCAGATTTTTTAGCCTTATGGTTATATTAAATGATAAGGCATAACAAGTGTTTATATAGCATATACATTGTTATCATGTATTGTAGTAATCCAGAGGTCATTTAAACTGTGTTGAAGGTCCTGTAGGCTATTTACAAGTACTTTTTATATAAGGGATATGGGCAACCTTAAGTTTTGGTGGTCATGGGAAAGAAGTCCAGGAACTAGTCTCCTTTGGAGTCTAGAAGACAATGGTAGTATGTATTCACATTTCAGGGTGTGGTAGCACATAATAAACTGGGTTCTGATCTATCTCACTCTTGTTAATATCATACAAAGACTGCTAGCTATTTAGTCACTTAGTTTCAGGTGATTGACGTAACTCAATAAAAGTAAATACTGAATTCTTTTCAAAATACAAAGAAAGACCGAAAAATGGCCACCATATCTATCTGGAAAAAAAAGTAAGAATTCAAAATTCAGTACATGAGAATCGTTAGAGTTGAGGTTATAGCTGTAACCGTTTGAGAAATGCCATGCTTAAAGTTATGTCCCTGATAGCTCTAAGTGCTGTAATATACATCTTACATCTGGTGACCTGAAGTCTTCAGGTAAGCTATGTCTAGGGATCACCAATGGATGGAGGATGTGGTGTCCACAGTGCATGGCCGTGGATTAAATATGAGGGTTGAGATAAAAGGCTGGTGTGGGGGTATTTCCATAACCATCAGTTTACTCAGTAAAGGATGACTGAACAGCCTCCAGGTAACTGGTATCAGACTAGTTTTTAGAAACGCAGACACGAATAAGACAGGTAAGATTCCTGCCCTCTTGAAATGTACCTTTTAAGTAAGGTAAACATTGATAAGTGGACAAAGAAATTATCCAGGTTGCAATAGATAATAAATAATAATAAAAGCTATGAAGAAAAATAGTGGGTAGATTTTCATATGTCCCTTTGTCATCAGACCCTGCCCAACCACAGAGTCGGATGAGAGACAGGCCACTTAATATCTTCATAGTCCTCTGTTTTCTAGGTTCTCGTATCAACAGAATCAATTGACATGCAGGTTCCTAAATCTACCTTCCTTCATTTAGTCTAATGCACTCCATATCTATGGTTTTGTGTTGAGTAATAGGCTACTGTATGGATGTACCGTGGTTTATCCGGTTATCAGATGAATCGGTTATCAAATGAATACGTGTGTGAGTGTTTTTTTTTAAATGAGAGACTTTGTTGACGAAGCTGGAATGTTAGTTTAGATCTTAATTATGTTAATGATCACAGATCTGCATGTATGGTGAGACATAACTGGACACTAACCAATGAGTTACACACTATGTAAATTTTACTTCAGTAAAACTCATATTGAAGCAGCTTCTATACAAATTTTCAAAAAAATGAAAGAGAAATTAAAACAAAAGAAAACAAAAAACGATTCACTAATGGAAACCAGGGAATGTAGAAGAGTTGGAATTACTTAATATATTGGGTTTAGGAACGTTGACACTTATTCTGGAGAAAGGAAAGTGTTGTGTAAATTAAAAGGAAAACTAGTGCTGATGTTATTTGTCGGTCACAAGGAAGAGCTTTGGGTTTTGACTTAAATTCCACAGGGGCACTGAAGTCTCTGCTCCTCTTCCCACATACTTTTAAAGATTTTTTTCATACTTTATTTACATTTCAAATGTTTCCCCCTTTCCAGATCTCCCCTTTGGAACCTCCCTATTCCCTCCCTGATGCCCCTGCCTCTATGGGGGTATTCCCCCACTCACCCACCCACCCACTCTCATCTTCCCTCCTTGGCATTCTCCTATACTGGGGCATCTAACACCCTCAGGCCCAAGGGCCTCTGCTCCCCCTGTTGTCTGACAAGATCCTCCTCTGCCACATATGTGGCCAGCACCATGGGTCCCTCCATGTGTATTCTTGGGTTGGTGATCTAGTCTCCGGGAGTATCGAGGGGTCAGGCCTGTTGCCACTGTTGCTCCCTCCCTGGGGCTGCAAACTTCCTCAGCTCCTTCAGTCCCTTCTCCAAGTCCTCCATCTGGGACCTCACACTCAGCCCTACAGTTGCTGTGAAGTGACTCTTGGGTATTTCGAACTTTTGGGCTAAAGTTCGAAATACTTTTAAAGATTATTGCCTTGTGGTTTGTGTACAAAACCATAGCAGGAATGAATGAGAAAGCAGGAAAGTTAGAGAAAAATTACCTAGGGAACCAGACAGATGCAGTGGCTGTGAGGATGTGAGAGGGTGGAGGAGTGAAGGAGAAGGACCAGTTATAGAGATTAAGAAAGAGTCAAGTAGGGCTGGGGAGACGCTCAACAGTTAAGAGCACCAACTGCTCTTCCAGAGGTAATGAGTTCAATTCCCAGCAACAACATGGTGGCTCACAATCATCTGTAATGGGATCTGATGCCCTCTTCTGGTGTGTCTGAAGACAGTGACCGTGTACTCACATACATGAAATAAATAAATCTTTATTTTTCAAAAAAGAAAGTCAAGTAATACTCCAAGTCTTCCACAGATTTAGTCTTAAGGTTTGGGTTGCTATCATGATGATCAGTTGTTCTTATCAGTGAGATGGCTCCTCCCGGGTGCTGTTGCTTAAATAACTCTGGTAATTATCACATCCCTTTCCAGTTTCTTTTCTTTTCAGGACTAGACTAGGCAAACGGCCACAAAAATTGTAAAAATAGCTGCAGAAACTTCACACACTTCTTGACAAGTGCACCTTTGAAATGTGTTTTTTCATTTTGTTCCTTCTTCCCATCAACGGGAAGTCTTTCTCCACACATCAACTCTGACTCCCAACTTAACTACTCTACTAGTTTTGACTAATGAGACTCTAGAAGGTACCACAGGGGGAGATAATTTAAATGTGATTTGCCTTAAGGCGTCCCCTGTCACTGCCGGAAACCTTACTATTGTTCTAGAATAAATGTATATGGTGTGTTTAGCATTTACCAGATAAATGGTAAGAAACAAGAGGTTGTCAACCCAGCTAAGAACAGACAAGGGAGTGACTGACAAATCTGCCCATCATTAGCATTGCCAGGTTGTTCATCATGAAGTCTCCAGCCTTGGCTGAGATGACACAGACGTGTCAACCCTCAGAATCATGGGAACTTGTGTTCATACGTTCAAGACACACGCACACACACATGCCCTTAGAGATTAAAGTTTTAGAATGATTTATCTATTTAATTATTTTTCACTAATTGACTATATATATATATATATATATATATATGTGTGTGTGTGTGTGTGTGTGTGTGTGTGTGTGTGAGTGTGTGTATGTAGAGACCAAGGTCAACCTCAGCTATCAACTTTTAGCAATGTCGACCTTGTTTTCTGTGACAGGGTCTCTTGTTAACCTGGAGCTTACTGTGTAGGTAGGGCTAGTTGGACAGCAAACCCCAGAGGTCTATCTGTCTCTGCCTCCCCAGTGCTGGAATTATAAGCATGTGCTACCATGCATGGCTTTGAAACGTGTCTCTCGGTATCAAGAACAGGTCTTCCTTCATGTCTGCCTAACAAGCTAAATGTACCTCATCAACTGAACTTTCTCCTAAGCCCTGAGATGGTTTATTAAGCATCAAGAGCTAACTCATATATCTCCCAGAGTTTCAGTGGAGGGAACCAATCTTAGACTCACCACCACCTATGTGAAGTCTACAAATAACTTCCTTATCCAGCTGTACTGTATTTCCCAACAAGTAGTAAAGCAAATATAGTGCATAGTCAGGTTGGCCATAGAAACATAATATCCATGCACAGGAGAGATGGAGTTTCTGTTTAAGGTTGAATCTATTACCATCAGTGTCAACTCTTGAACTTTCTCTCATGATCATGAAGTCAGATGCAGGCCCAGTAGGATCATAGCAGTTTTCAAAGAGTTTAAGAACTAGTTGTGCAGCTGGACATTTAGGCTCTGCAAGACAAGTGGACCATTTTTCTTGTATGACTTCCAATTCTTGGTTTAAAAGCAACAAGTCTTTATATTCCTAAATAACAAGTAGGGGTTAGATTGCCCCCCCCCCCCCACTTTAAATAAACCAGCTTTGAGTAGAAGAATACCATAAAGACAAATGCAATTTCTTATCACCTGAACAGATGTTAGCAAAGGACTCCTGTCTAATAAACATTCTACTAGATGTGTCTAATGGACATTGTACTGTTGGGACCAACCCTGGCTCAGTGGAACGAAGCCCCACATGTCTGTCCCGGAGCTCTGCGGCTCTGGGAGGGGCAGCAGGCACATGGGAAATGTCCTCACATCTTCCCACACAGACAGGCAGGTAAGGGCTGTGGGAAGCCTCTGCGGGCCCTGCCTGTGGTTGGGGGAGGGGGCCATTCCCAGGGAACTAGGGCAGCCATTCCCAGGGCACTGCAGTCACTGCAGGGTGCTGCAGACAGGCTAGCTAGAGTGCAACTGGGGTTCCTGCCAGGAGCTGGTCTCCATGGCTTTGGGCACCAGGGCTAACTGCTTAGGCTTAGGTGAACGGATATTGTCTGGGAGCGCTGAGATTCCCTCCGAAAGAGATTAGCCACAGCTCATTAATTGAGGGCAGGATCCCTCACTTACAAAAGCGGGTCCAGATGAAGGGACAGTCCATAATTCTAAGACATTTATTTTCATCTTGTGGAGAGTGGTATAGATGGAACTGTACCCCCACCTCTTTGGGAGAGTCAGGGCAGATATAGTAACTGGGAAGGGGCGTGGCTAAGCCTCTAGGTGTCTCATTAACAATGGGGATGGCTTGGGGCTGTGTGGTAATGCCTCTACCTGGGGCGTGATATGTGACCATGACTGGACCTCCCAGGAGCCTCGGCATAACGTTTCTGGTCCCTTGCAAATTACTCTGCCAGGTCTCCTAGAGTTTGCCTGTGCTCAACTGGTGTGCCAGACTGCCTGCCAGATCACTGCCCCACATTGTACCTGATGTATCTAATGGACATTTTACTAGATGTGTCTAATGGACATTCTGCCAGACATTGTTTAAGAGATCTTTGGCTTGTTTCCCAGAATCAGGGTCTGAACTAGGGAAGGGTAAGGAATATTAAGGAGATCATGGACTATGGGGAATGTATGAAATGATGAGGAGGGAGAAGATATGATGATACAAGACTTGGGGCTAGAACCATAGAAGCGTTCTAAAAGCAGGAAGGGAGAGGAGCTGTGGGGTCCCATGGTCCAGGAAAGCAGAGAGAGGCCAGGAGCTAAGGACAGGTTCTGCAGTTATGAGTACCCTTCCTGGACTAAGACTATTGAGTCTAAATTCCTTGTTAATCACTGACTAGTTGTGTGACGGTGGACAAGTTACCCAACTTCTTCATACTTCAATTTTTCTAAGGCAAAAGTGGGAATACTAATATATCCAATTCCTATATTTTATTGTGATAAGTGTCATGGTATAGGTGAAGTTCTTAGGATAGTAACTAGAAACCATATTAAATGTTCAATAATTGTCCTCATTATTGTTGCAACATTCAAATGTGGTCATGAATTTCAAAAGGAAGGAAAGGATAGCTAGCATCATATAGGGCAATTAAGAGCTCTGACAGGAAAACATGTTTGTTTTAGTCGTTGGGAGGTCTTGTTGCATTGGTAAGAATAGTTTATAGCACATGAAACTTGGTCTGAATAGCTGACACCTGAAGAATAAAGAGATGAGGCCATTGGCATCACAGCCTAGCTTAACTTAGTGGTGTTAACTTAGCCTGTGCAAGTTGCCTAATTTCTCTCCAGGCTCCTCTGCTCTAAAGCAAGAGGAAGAAGAGTTGATGATCTAACACCTATTTACAAAACATTTTTTCAGACAGCCTGGATGGTTAGACTTTAGAATGTTGTAGAAATGATTTTTTTTCAGATAAGGTGGGTAATGGCTAATCAAAATTTATGGCTCCCCGATGTTCATTTTCTCTGCTTCTTTTACCTTCAGACACATACAAACAGATATAAATGGAGATAATGGTGTACTCAAATGTGTGCACACATGCACACATTGACATGAACACATGAATACAAATCACATATCAGATATCAATATGACAAGACTATTAATAAGCTCATTTTGCCATGGACCATGTATTTATCAACATTTACAAATTCCAGTGGGAGTCACACAAATAAATTTATCAGAGTGAGTGTCTTCAGTTAGAGAGATGGAGAATTAATCTAAAGGCCATGATAGAGATCAGTTCTTATGATACAGTTCAATAGTGCATGGTAAGTGCTTCCTTTATACCAAGCTCCATATAGGGCATTGGGGAAGCCCTATGAAAAATATATGGATAAGGTATAGGGTATAGTGTTATATAGTTATATAGTGTAGTGTATAAAGTTATTCTAAAAGGAGATCCCCAAAACATCCAGCTTTCTGATGAACTCGACCAATTGATGTTGACCTGGTGATCATAGAATGTCACCTGAGAGGCACTGTTCCAGATGTTGACCTCTGTCTGTGCCACAAGGTGAAGACACAGATTGTGGAGAGATGGGGAAGAGAAAGTGAGTAGGAGGGTTGGGACCTTGTTAATTTGGAGCCCTTATTCTTTCTAGAGCTTAGATCTAAGCTTGATCCATGTATCTATACAGGTTTGGGGAAGGTTATTTTGTTGTTGTTTTTTGGTTGTTTGTTTGCCAGAGTCACCATCCTGTCGACGTAGAGCTCAGCTGAATTCATTTTCTAAGAGAGTCTCACAAATCTTGGTGAGCCCTCTGCTAAGACCACTTTGATCTCCCAGAGAACATACAGTTTTGCTCCCATAACTTTGTGTTTTTTTCTCAGTTAGTTTGCACATACATCAGAATCATAACATAACAGTCAGAAGGTAGTCCATGACAGTGCATCTCATGCCACCTCCATCTCTTTCTCTGAAGATTACTGGCTCTTTCTTCAGCGCAACTGAGAACTCCATTCCACTCCCATGGGTTTGTGAAAAAAATCTCAGATTCTTGTGGGGGCCTTTTGGGGTTGCTCACCCCAAGGGGTAACTCCAATTGGGATCTGAAAAAAATGTCTCTACCCTTCTCACCACTTTTCTTGCAAAGGATCTTGGGATAGGATTTGACACCCTACCTCATGGTGCAAAGCTACTTTTTATGAGCTGACATCTGCATCTGGGGAACAGCTTTTTTGGGGAAATGATGCAAATACAAATCCAGGCCTTAGCTCTTGTGAAATTCAGGAACTGTGTCCCAGAAAGGGAGGGGAGAAGGACATCTACCAAAGTGCCTTGCTGCATGGTCCTCTTGTGAATGCCTTCTCCTCATTGTGCCTGCCAGACTCTGAAGAAAGAGACTCAAGCATAAAGCAAAGGAAGCACAGGCCAGTGAAAAGAATCAGCAGTGTTTTCTAATCCATGTGGATCAAAACCACATAGGTTTCGATTCTGCAGTCTTCCTTAGCATGCTGGATTAATCACATGGATTAAATAACACAGCCGCCTTTGCTCACTCCTGCCTCTGAGCCTTTGTGCTCACTCCCCCTCCCCCCCAACTCTGTTTTTGAATTCTGTGAAACTCCATGGGAACAGAAGGAATGGAATTTTGTGAACAACATGGCAGTTGGCCTGCTGGTCTACCCCTCTGGAAGGTGGACTCTCTGAATTTCCTAGTGTGTGAAACTCTCATTTGTGCCTGCATGGTAACTAACCTTTAGGACTCTTAGGCGATTTAGGATGTCTTCTGGGGCTTATGTTCTGTGTCATTTTGCTGAGTGAAGGGTAACACATTGTCGTTCTTTCCATTGCAAATAAGAGCCCAGGCTGAAAGAAAGGCATGTGCCATGAGGAAAGGTAGGTAATGGTGTGGCAAGGTGTGTTCATACCTTTGTATCTCCTGGGCAAACATCAGTTACACTGTGTCTAATTAAACAATAATAGTAATTAACACTCACTCAACTTATTTGTGTCCTATCATTTTAATACTCATAGGAACTCTATGGGGAAGTTGTGTTATTATTCCCTCCATTTTTTTTTAATGATAAAATAATGAATCCCAGGAGTAGTCAGTACCTCACTGGGCTAGAGTTGATGCAACTTAGACCCAGTGCTTCACTGATACTGGTGATCCTTTTGGCCTATAGCCGATTTGCTTAAGATTGGCTCACTGTGTCTTTGAAAATTATATAAAGTTGATCCAAGCCCACATTTTAATGTTTCCTAATATACTGTCCCCTTTGTAAAGAAATGAGGTCCCAGAGCAGACGATTTCCTATTTCAGCCCAGGGTTGTTCTTATTTATGAGCTAAAGAACCTGTACTTTCAAATTTATAGGGAAAAAAAGCATAAAGGAAGAAATGGTTAGAGATTGAGAACACAGCTGCTATACATGGGGAGAAAAAGCAAAGTTTAGTGGCGGAAAGTTCTGTGCTTGGAGAGGTTCTGGTGAGCATTGATGTGTCGTACCACTGATCCACCTACCATTCAAACATTGGATCCACTCTGCTCCTTTCTCTAGGTACTAATAGTCCACACAGCCCCCAGGGTTAGTTTCTTTACACTTGCTTGTAAACCTCTAGTGGGTCTGGAAAAATACCTCAGTGGTTAAGAGCCCTTATTGTTTTTGACGAAGACCAGAGCTCAGTTCCCATCACCCCCATTGGTTGACTCAAAACTTCTTCCCACACCAGCTCTAAGGTATGTGCTCTTTTTTGTTTTCTGTTGCTGTAGTAAAACTGTTGCTGACCAAAACCAACTTGGGGAACAAAGGGTATGTTGTAGTGTATCATATTGTATTGTATTTCAACTTAAAGGTTATAGCACATCATCAAGGAAGCCAAAGCAGGAGATCACCCAGAGGTGGCACCACCCACAGTAGGGTGGACCCTCCCACATCAATCATTGGTCAAGACCACTCTCCATAGGTGTGGCCACAAGGCCCTCTGATCTCAGCAGTTCCTCACTTGAGATTCCTCAAATCATCCAGAACTGGGTCAAGTTGACAAGCAGTTAACCAGGACACTTCACAGCCTGTCAATTTGACCTCCAGATAGATTTCTGCTAACCTACAACCTCTCTTCTTTTTTCTCTAATATCTCATGTTAATTTTAGTATCACAATATACAATTATCTAATGTATTTAAATTAATGGGATGACTCTAGTTTCAACCACTTTCCAGAGAATGGCATAATTTCATTGTTATTTATGGCTGAATTAAACACCATTGTGTCTGTACACATTTTCCTTCTCCATTCCCTTTCTGACGGATTTCTAGTTTGATCCCATGACTTGGAGCTAATGAATACCTTTGCAGGGAACATGCCTATGTGTTGTCTCTGTGATATGTTGTCTTAGAGTCTGTCAGTATATACCCAGGAGTGGTAGATTTGGGTCATATAGTAGTTCTAGTTGTAGTTATTATGAAGTACTACAAGACTGATTTCCATACTGGCTAGACCAATTTATACTCCTACCAGGGGTATAGGAAGCCCCCTTTCTCCACAGTCTTGCCTGGATTTATTTTTGGTTATTTTCTTAATTATTGCCATTCTGACAGGGTTAAGGGGGAATCTTAATGTAGCTTTAATTTGCATTTCTGTGATTCTAAGGATATTGAACATTTTCATAATTTTCTTGGCCAATTGCACTTCTGAAACTTTTCTGTCCATTTCATTTGTCCACTTGTTGTTTAGTTTTTTGAGTTCTTTATATGTTCTGGATATTAATGCTCGGCCAGGCATATAGCTAGCTATAAAGTATTCTCTCTTATTCTGTAGGTTTTAGGCTGTAGAAAGACACAATTGTTTGCTTAGCTGTGCAGAAGCTTTGGTGAATTGGTGATATTACATCAGAAAATCTTTGCTTGTGCCTATATGTTGACATGTTTCTCTTAGAGGTGGTTCAGATATTTAGTGAGGAAAAGTACATATGAAAAAGCAGTTTTCAAACTATTACATTATATTAAAACCATCTCCTATTTACCAATGTCAAATGAGCTAGTTTGCTCCACAGAGCATGTATGGTAGCGGGGAGTATTTGAAAAAGCAAGCAATATTTAAATATTTACCATGGTGCATCTGCTCCAAGAGTATGCTTTATAGGATGAAATGAATGTTATTCTACATGATATAAATAACAAAACATAGTTACTGCTATTACATAGTTGACCAATGAACACTATTAAAAATTGTTTACACTAAGCAGTGTCTTATGCTATAACTGGTGGACTGCAATTTTTTTGAATATTGAAGATTAAGTGAAAGCAATAATAATGTTAGGTAATAATTATTGATAATTAAATATTAACCTAAAATATTAAAATTACAAAATTAACTTTGCTCCACTCTTGCCATATATCTATCTCATTTAATTCTTTTACTTGACTATTTTAAATAAATTGCCTGATATGTGCTGGTCAGTTGTAACAATAGGAAATAGACCAAGACAGAAACTCACTTTTAATAAACAACTCTTCAAGTGCAATATAAGGTTTTTCTCAGACTTTGATTTTAGGGAGAAGGAAGAGGTTAAACCTTGGAAGGATGGTTAGACATTCATATTGCTTTTCCAATGGTAAACTTTCTCTGGGTCCTGCCAGGTGTCTGCAATTTGCCACATCAATGCTTACAGCGTTCAGATGTGTGAGGATTGTTAGAGAAGCTGTGAGGCCAACCCTGAGCAGGGCTGTGGGCCCTGGGAGGGGCTGTGAACTCTGGGTGGGGTTATGAACTCTGGGTGGGGCTAGCCATCAAATTGTTTCTTGTTTCTCCTCAGTTGATTCTGTAATGAGTTCATTCTTCCCCCAAACCCCTCTGAATCATAAGGACTTAGAATATGCCAGTACATGTTAGCAAGATGCTTTTTTAAATTATTATTTTGGTTTTTATAATGTTTGAATCTTTTCTTTATCAGTACTTCTTGAACTAGTCTTGGGTTTAACCTATGGCAGTGTTAAGATAAAATGTAATATTCTAAGAGACTTGCCAGGATCATTAGCCCTGAGGGTCTGGGTATATAGAGGCTGTTTGAGGGGTATTCATCCTGGTGAGGATCATCACATGGAAACATATCCTCTCTGTAGGAGTGCCACAGGAAGCTACCCTGAGAATTCTAGAGCAGAAGCAAATGTCTTGTTAACTAAGAGTGACTGGCTTTATTTTAAGATGCTGTAATGTGGCACAGATGTGATTCAGAAAAAGACTGATGTGAACATCATTTATTTAAAGATTTAGCCTTTGACAAATTCTAGCATAATATTTAATGACAGTTAAAACTATGAAGGATTATTATTGGTTTACTCTGTCTGGAAAGAAATATAATGTGTTTTCTGTGTACTTACTAGTGCTTAACACTGGGGGGATTCAAATTAATAGTGTATTTGACAGCTATTTCTATTATTTCTATAGAAAGCATGGTCAGTGGAGTCAGAAATTCTTTGTCTGCATAACTTGATAAAACTCATCATTGTGGGCCAGTGAGGTAGCTCAATAGGTAAAAGCACCCGCCACTAAGTCTAATGGCTTGGATTCTATCCCTGAGACCCACATGGTGGTAAGAGAGGATCTACTTTAAAAAGTTGTCCTCTGGTCTCCATATGTGTGCTCTCTTCCTCTCTCTCTCTCTCTCTCTCTCTCTCTCTCTCTCTCTATCACACACACACACCAACATATACATACTTGCCTTTACTATCATTGAATTATGCACTTCTCCTTTGGGGAACATTTAGATTGCTTTCACTTGTTTATTCTTTTATGCATGACTACAGCATTGCCTCCTAGAGGCAAAGAACTATAGTGAAGTAAAGTGTTACACCTGCTTCATAATGGGTGGATCACCAGCAAAATAGCTGTAATGCAGAATGCAAGAGTCACACACTTCTGCACAGAGGCAAATACTATTCTATCATTGTACGAATAATTGGCTTAATCTTTGAAAGTGGTAATTATTAAAAGTACTACCAAGTCCTGGCTGGTGCTGGGCTAATGATGATAAAGACAGTAGTAAATGATAATGACATCATCATCCGTGGAAATAATACTAAAGAGTTTCCTGAGCTCTTACTATGTACCAGATACTCCTTGAAGACTTTATGTATATTAACTCATTTACTGCCTATGAAGGAAGGTCTATGGTTATCTCCATTTTATAGAGTGGAAAACATCCATAGAAAGATTATATTTTTAATTATTGTGAGCTAATAGTTCTTAGATGCTCTATGCTGATAGTTGTATTAAACTGCTTTACAAGTGTGTTTTATTTAATTCACCCAAAATCCTTGGGAGGAGTGCCATTCATACTCCAGTTGTATGTGAGGTAAAGGCCAAGGGGGGCAAGGCAAGTGACTGAGGTCACACAAGCCCAGTGGGGTGAAGTTAGATCATTTACCAGCCCTACAGGGGAACCTATGTCTGTTATCCCAGGCTAATCTCCTTCCTCATACATTGTGGTATGAGACATTGTGATGTTTATGGTATTTTTGCATTCCCCTTTCTAAGGTTATTTGTTCCCTCTCTACATCTGCCTCACTATTAGCTTTCTGTAGACTTTCTTCTTTCTCACCTTCTTCTTCCCCATTTGCATGACCTACTATGGACAGCCCAAGATGTGGTATCCTTATGGTTTACCAGAACTTTGCATAATGTTGATTTGGTCTCCAAGCCTCCAGTTGAGGTTACTGAGATAGAACAGTTTGATGGAGCCAATGGGACACAAGGCTTATTCCATCATCTGTATCAGGGAGGTGTGTGGGCTGAATAGTACATATTCAGTGGTTTGATTACACTTTCTAAGAGGAGGGGTGGGGTAGCAAAGCAGTGATATGAACATCCTTACAGATGAGAAGGATGCTAAAGCATTAAGGCCTTGTAAGTAGGAGAAGGGACTGTATGGGTCTTCTTAGCCACTGGTGGTGCCTCTGCTTCTCAGCTTATGTATAGAACTATAATGTTTAATTGTGCATGGAGATATTCAGTAAGCATCGGTCTTTGGTGCCACCATTTCAGCTGCTACCTTTGCACTAAACTATATCTTTGAGGAACATGAATGGCAACCCTTTTTATCTTGGTGGTTGAAGGATTAGACCCAGGACCTTATATATGCTATGTAAATGCTGTACCACTGAGCTATATCTCAGCCCTTGAGTCTTTAAGGTCTCATTTTGAAGCTCAAACCAGCTTGGATCATGAACTCTTCCTGGCTTTGTTTCTCAAGTGCTGGCATGACAACCTAACTGGAATTCTCTGAGTCTAAGTATCATCTTTTATTCTTGCTTGAACAAACATGAAAGCATCTGGAAATAACCTAGTTTGTGTAAATATTAGAGGGCCCTCTGCTTTCCTCATTTTTGATCACATAAAGTGGCTCTAGATAACATGCTTGAGATTATCTACTGCTTCTTAATCTTATTTAAAGATGAAAAAGCAGATAAAAATCTTACTTTGTGGGTCCAGATATCCGAGCTTATGAATATAATAACTGGTAGCATTGATGATGGTGCCAATTCAATGAATTTATCATTGAAATCAATAGCCTTGGAGGAAGACAAGGTCCCCCATCCACACACACACTTTAATTTTGGCATTACTAAATCGTTGAGCTTCTGAAATACCTTTCAAAGATATGCTAGAATGTGTACCTTGGCTACCTGCAGGGCTTCTTTTGAGAGTGCTCAATTATACAACGGCATTCATAAATACCCTGTTTGAAAGACAGAACTTGTGGCCTATTTTCCCTATTAAAACATTGTTTTAGGTTTGCTGCCTTGAATGGTTTTTATCACAGTAAAAAGAAGTCAGTCCAAAGAAATTGATTTGATGATTTAAATGCCTATATGATGAATGAAAAGACAATATTAAAATCTCCATTTCTTAAGGGAAGAAGACATTTGGGGGAATCATTTTAGGGTTCTTGGTGGTGAAGTTCTTGTGTGAACTCTGGAATTTATTCTGTGAAGTTACATTAACAGAACACATGGATGTTTTGAGAATGGATGATGGCACTTGGACTTAGGTTACCATTCTAATACATTTTTTTTGTGTGTTTTTTTGTTTCTTATTTTGTGTTCTGAATGGTGTTCTGAGTGGGCCTGGCAGTTCCTTAGAACTGCATGGTCAGTGGGATGTCTAAGCTGTAAACTGTGTGAGGATGCAGAGTTCTCAAACTCATTCAAATCTTCCCCAACTCTTGTCTGGTTATTTTCTTTTTGACATCTGGAAGAAGAGCAGAGACCCTGGTGACAACACAATGAGGTTTTCCTATCATTAAACCTCAGAAAAAATCATGTCATTATTCAAACCTAATGCTGTCCAGGCTTATTTACAGTTTGTAATATTCATTATGGAATTTTAAGTGTGGCCTTATTTCTGCAGAAAGACATGGAAAAAGCATATAATCTTTCATTCTGAATTTTTTCTTGAAATGTAAAAGATCAAGTATGCTTTTAGCTTACAATCTTTCTGATTAACTTTGTTTAAACTTCTTTCTTTGTATTACAGAGCAATAATATCACATTAGGGCCAATTGGGTGGAAACTTGTAAGTAGAATAATTAGTACAGTGCCTGGCCCATAGTAGATTCTCAATAGGTAGTTTGCTTATCTATCCCTTTCCTTGAGAATATTCTATCTTGGGAATCAACAAGGCATTGATCTCTGTCTAGGTCTCTTGAAATAACTTATTTAAGATTGAATGCAATATGATGTAATATCTTTTAAAAAATCTGAACAAACCTTTGTAGTGAGAATGCCGGAATTTTAGTTTCCTTAGAAAACAGACCTATAAGAACATGTCTTCATTTTAATCCCAGGTGTGGCAATATGGGGCTGCTTCACAGCAGCTGACTATATTTGCCTCAGGCTCTAGCAGAGGCATGGTTTTGCCATCTTCAGGTAGTTTCTGTGATTGTGTGACATTTGTAATTCTGGGAACTTTTCACAGGGTATTAAAATGCTAGGACCCTTGAGAGTCAGGGTTGGTGGTTGTTGGTCATTTGAGGGTATGGGAGTGGTTTCTGTTCATTAGGAGTCATGCTCAAAGAAGAAAAAAGAAGAGAGAAATTAGATTCATTGATCTCTCTTGATCTCCCCTCTTTCCTTCTTTCTCTCCTCTCTAGTGATAGGGGCTAAAACTGGGGAGATAAAAGGATGGGAAAAAGAAGAACCCACAACGTAGCAAAAGACAATCTACAAACCTTTACATGCTACAAAATTTTATTAGATTGTGGAGTCTTCCAAGTATTTTGAGTGTCTGATGACCCTTCAGGTTTTTCATGGGACAGAAGTGTTCAAGTAAGTTCTCCAAGTACTTGGAAGATCTCTAGACACACAGGTGTGGTTGAAAATCAGTCAACTTGATGTAGGTGTGTCTCAACTGTTTGTTATCTACTTACCTACCAATGAATGCAGAAGATTTGCTGTGGGGACAGCTTCCCTGATTGAGGAGAACAGGATAGCCCCAAATAAGCCACTTTCAGGCTGTAGAACCAGGAACGCCAATGGTGTAATCCTGGAGCCTGAAAGCATGAAAACAAAAGAATCCAGAGGTGTGTCTCTCAACTGAGGAACAAGGCAACAGGGTGGGAGAGGCCACTGGTATAAGTCACGGAGTCTCAACAACTGAAGCAGGAACTTCAGTGTCCTAAGGCAGGAGACGGGAATTTGCCCAGCTCACACAGAGAGAGCAAATTGACCTTCCCCCCCCACCCCTGTCTTTATTGCATCATTTTCCTAATCTGTCACCCATAAATTAGAAACTTGACGATTCCATTTCATTGCTTCTTTTTTAAACTCTTGATTCTAACACTACTCTCTTCTATAAATTACCTCAACATATATTCAAAAACAACATTCTATTAACTCAATGAACATACCTTGGACAGGGAAGAGGACAATGTTAATGTCATTATCTGCACCAGTGATTACATGTCTGTGGTGGTTTGAATGAGAATGTCTCCCATGGGCTCAGATATTTGAGTATTTGGTACCCAGTTGGTGGTAAAGTTTCAGAAGGTTTTGGGGGTATGGGCTTACTGGAAGAAGAATGTCACTGGGGGAAGGCTTTGAGGTTTTGAAAGTCTTGTACCATTCTCAGTGCATTCTCTCTCTGCTTTGTGTTTGCTACTGTAGATGTGTGCTCTCAGCTTGCTGCTCCAGCTGTCATGTTTCCAAGCCATGATCAATCCTTTATTACTCTGGAACCACAATCCCAAATAAACTCTTCCATTCTACAGGTTGCTTCTGGTCATGGTATTTTGTTGTTGCAATAGAAATATAAGTAATAGAGAAGTTTCCTTTCTCCAAGTCCTCCATCTGGGACCTCACACTCAGCCCTACTGTTGCTGCAAAGTGACTCTTGGGTATTTCAAACTTTTGGGCTAATAACCACTTAACAGTGAATACATACCGCGTTCATTCCTTTGTGACTGTGTTACCTCGCTCAGGATGATATTTTCAAGAACCATCCATTTGTCTGTGAATTTCATGAAGTCATTGTTTTTAATAACTGACTAGTATTCCGTTGTATAAATGTACCACATTTTCGGTATCCATTCCTCTGTGGAGGGACATCTGGGTTGTTTCCAGTTTCTGGCTATTATAAATATGGCTGCTATGAACATAGTGGAACATGTGTCTTTATTACATGTTGGAGCATCTTCTGGGTATATGCCCAGGAGCGGAATAGCTGGGTCCTCAGGTAGTATTATGTTCATTTTTCTGAGGGTCCACCAAACTGATTTCCAGAGTGGTTGTACCAGCTTGCAATACCACCAGCAATTGAAGAGTGTTCCTCTTTCTCCACCTCCTCGCCAACATCTGCTGTCACCTGAGTTTTTGATCTTAGCCATTCTGACTGGTGTGAGGTGAAATCTCAGGGTTGTTTTGATTTGCATTTCCCTGATGACTAAGGATGTTGAACATTTCTTTAGGTGCTTCTCAGCCATTTGAGTTTCCTCAGTTGAGAATTCTCTGTTTTGCTCTGTTCCCCATTTTTTGATAGGGTTACTTGGATCTCTGGAGTCTAGCTTCTTGAGTTCTTTGTATACCTTGGATATTAGCCCTCTATAAGATGTAGGATTGGTAAAGATCTTTTCCCAATCTGTAGGTTGCTGTTTTGTCCTATTTACAGTGTCCTTTGCCTTACAGAAGCTTTGTAATTTTATGAGGTCCCATCTGTCGATTCTTTTTTTTTTTTTTCGGTTTTTGGACACAGGGTTTCTCTGTATAGCCTTGGCTGTCCTGGAACTCACTCTGTAGACCAGGCTGGCCTCGAACTCAGAAATCCACCTGCCTCTGCCTCAGAGCACAAGACATTGGTGTTCTGTTCAAGAACATTTCCCCTGTGCCCAAGTGTTCGAGACTCTTCCCCACTTTCTCTTCTATTAGATTTAGTGTATCTGGTTTTATGTGAAGGTCCTTGATCCACTTGGACAAGCTTTGTACAGGGAGGTAGGAATGGATCAATTCGCAATCTTCTACATGTAGACCGCCAGTTGATCCAGCACCATTTGTTGAAGATGCTGTCTTTTCCCCACTGTATGGTTTTAGCTCCTTTGTCACAGATCAAGTGACCATAAGTGTATGGGTTCATTTCTGGGTCTTCGATTCTATTCCATTGATCTACCTGCCTGTCACAGTACCAATACCATGCAGTTTTTATCACTACTGCTCTGTAGTACAGCTTGAGGTCAGGGAGGCTGATTCCCCCCAGAAGTCCTTTTATTGTTGAGAATAGTTTTTGCTATCCTGGGTTTTTTGTTATTTCATATGAATTTGAGAATTGCTCTTTCTAGGTCTATGAAGAATTGAGTTGGGATTTTGATGGGGATTGCATTGAATCTGTAGATTGCTTTTGGCAGGATGGCCATTTTAACTATATTAATCTTGCCGATCCATGAGCATGGGAGATCTTTCCATCTTCTGAGGTCTTCTTCGATTTCTTTCTTCAGAGACTTGAAGTTCTTGTCATACAGATCTTTCACTTGTTTGGTTAGAGTCACACCAAGATATTTTATATTGTTTGTGACAATTGTGAAGGGTGTTATTTCCCTCAATTTCTTTCTCAGCCTGTTTATCCTTCAAGCATAGAAAGGCTACTGATTTGCTTTAGTTAATTTTGTATCCAGCCACTTTGCTGAAGTTGTTTATCAGCTGTAGCAGATCTCTGGTGGAGTTTTTTGGGTCACTTAAGTATACCATCATATCATCTGCAAATAGTGATATTTTGATTTCTTCCTTTTCAATTTGTATCCCTTTGACCTCCTTTTGTTGTCTGATTGCTCTAGCTAGAACTTCAAGTACTATATTGAGTAGGTAGGGAGAGAGAGGGCAGCCTTGTCTAGTCCCTGATTTTATTGGGATTGCTTCGAGTTTCTCTCTGTTTAGTTTGATGTTGGCCACTGGTTTGCTGTATATTGCTCTTACTATGTTTAAGTATGCTCCTTGAATTCCTGATCTTTCCAAGACTTTTATCATGAAGGGATGTTGAACTTTGTCGAATGCTTTTTCAGCATCTAACAAAATGACCATGTGGTTTTTTTCTTTGAGTTTGTTTATGTAGTGGATTACATTGATGGATTTCCGGGTATTGAACCATCCCTGCATCCCTGGGATGAAGCCTACTTGATCACGGTGAATGATCGTTTTGATGTGTTCTTGGATTCGGGTTGCAAGAATTTTATTGAGTATTTTTGCATCGATACTCATAAAGGAAATTGGTCTGAAGTTTTCTTTTATTGTTGGGTCTTTGTGGGGCTTTGGTATCAGTGTAACTGTGGCCTCATAGAGTGAATTGGGTAGTGTTCCTTCCGTTTCTAGTTTGTGGAATAGACTGAAGAGTATTGGTATTAGGTCTTCTTTGAAGGTCTGATAGAATTCTGCACTGAACCCATCTGGTCCTGGGCTTTTTTTGGTTGGGAGACTTTTAATGACTGCTTCTATTTCTTTGGGGGTTATGGGACTGTTTAGATGTTTTTTCTGATCCTGATTTAACTTTGGTAATTGGTATCTGTCTAGAAACTTGTCAATTTCCTCCAGATTTTCCAATTTTGTTGCATATAGGCTTTTGTAGTAGGATCTGATGATTTTTTTAATTTCCTCAGAGTCTGTTGTTATATCTCCGTTTTCATTTCTAATTTTATTGATTTGGATACTGTCTCTGTGCCCTCTGGTTAGTCTGGTTAAGGGTTTATCTATCCTGTTGATTTTCTGAAAGAAGCAGCTCTTGGTTTTGTTGATTCTTTGTATAGTTCTTTTAGTTTCTACTTGGTTGATTTCAGCCCTTAATTTGATTATTTCCTGCCTTCTATTCCTCTTGGGTGTATTAGGTTCTTTTTGTTCTAGAACTTTCAGGTGTGCTGTTAAGCTGTTAGTGTATGCTTTCTCCAGTTTCTTTTTGGAGGCATTCTGAGCTATGAGTTTTCCTCTTAACACTGCTTTCATTGTGTCCCATAGGTTTGGGTAACTTGTACTTTCATTTTCGTTAAATTCTAGGAAGTCTTTGGAACAGAAGTTATTAATGGAGAAAAGAAGTCAGGTAGAAAGAAATACAAAATACAGTCTGAAGAGAAAAAGAGCACCAAGAACTTAATTTTGCAGCCAAGACCTGCCAGTCCCGATCTACACTGGAATAAGGGAAGGATCCTCCAATAGCAAGACACCTCCAAGGGAAGAGGCCTAAAAACTTTTCTGCTCCAAAAACAGCTCCAAACACAACCTTCTGCCAATGGGATTCAAGGGAGCCAAGGCTCATCCCAGGCTGGTAGCCGATCTTGGCAGTGTTGTCCATATGGTGCTGATTGTAGACTCATGAAGGATAGGAGAGTAGAGAGGCTACAGGGGCTTCCTCTGTTTTTTTTAGAGAGCCTCTGAAGTCAGATACACTGTACCAGGGTAATCCTTACCTGGGGCCCTGAGAGGGCAGGAGGCTATGAGTGGAATTTGCATGAAGCTATGAAACTAAAACCTAGTCCTGTTGGAGACCTCAAGATACTGTAGATGCCAGATGCATGAAATATCTTCCAAGGAAAGGTGCATGCAGAAAGCTGAACTAGCCTAGGAAAGAGATCTATGCTCCAGTCATCAAAGATGGTAGAGTGGAGCTGCAGAATTTTATATTTGACCTCCTGGATTTATGTCTTGTTTTGGTTCAGTATTTCTCATTATGCTCCCAACCTTCCCCTTTGGAACAGTAATATATACGATTGAGAGGTTACCTTGAGTCAACACAAGAAAACCCACAAGATCAATTAACATAGGCCTATGGGGAGCATCACAGAGATTGAACCAACAATCAGGGACTGACCTTGGCCCTCTGCACATAAGTTACAGTTGTGTAGCTTGGTCTTCTTATGGGATTCCTAACAGTGGGAGCAGGGGCTGTCTCTGACATTATTGCCTGCCTTTAAGACCTTTTTTCTCTACTGGATTGCCTTGTCCAGTCTTAATTGGAGAGGCAGTGCCTAGTTTTACTGCAACTATGCCATGCCTGGTTGATATCCATTGAGTTTGGCCCTTTTCTGAAGAGAAATGGAGGAGGGTTGGTTGGGGGTGAGGTGGGGAAAGAGGAGGGGTGGAGCAAGTGGCTGGGAGGAGAAGAGGGAGAGAAAGTGTAGTCTGTATGTAAAAGAAATATAATTAAAATTAAAAGAGAGACTGCCTTGAGTCTCAGAAGAGACTGGGCATTTAAATGGTGTTGAGACCAGAAGGCTAAATGCATTTTGTATTATGGATGGTCATGAGTCTATGAGAGCCAGTAGTAGAGACTATGTGGTGGTTTGAGTTAGAATGTTCCCCATAGGCATGACTGTTTGAGTACTTGTCCTCTAGACAGTGGCACTGGGTAGGTTCAGCATGTATGGCCTTGCTATAGGAAGTATGCCACTGGGAGTTGGCATTAAGGCTTCCCCAGTGTATTGTCTCTGCTTTGTGCTTGCTATTAAAGATATGAGCTCCCAGCTTGCAGCACCAGTCACTGTGCCTGCCTCCTGTCATGCTTCTGAGCTGTGATGGACACTTATCCCTCTGGAACCATAGAAAGAAATAAATGCTCGTTTCTATATGTTGCTTCTGGTCATGGTGTTTTATCACAGCAATAAAAAGCTCTCTAAACAATCAGTGCTCTGGTTTATGTCAGAGATTAGTCCACATTTTTCAGAATTTTAGAATAATAGCAGAATGATATAGTATGTACTCTTTTGTCAGGGGTGAGAGGTTTTTATTGTTTGTTTTGTTTTTGTATCAAAATTCATTGCTTCTTGACCTACTCACCATTCCAATAAACATATATACCACAATGTTTTTATTATTAATTACCATGTTTACTATCTCTATTTAGCCTGTGATAAATAAAGATGATAGTGATTTGTTTTCCAAAACTTTATATAGATATATGCTTTCATTTTGCTTCTTTTGAAGGGTGCAATAGTAAGGTCATGTGGTTTTAATTAATATATTGATGGCAGTAATGTAGAGAATCTTCCCACATGCTAACTTAATAGCCACGTATCTTCTTTAGTGAATTTTTTTCTTATTGTTGAGTTTTTGACAGTTTTTCATTGGTGAAATGAATTCTTCATCAAGTTCTGTGTATTTGTAATTACTGTCTCCTACTCTTGGCCATATTTTATATGTTTTATGTTGGCATCATCTTTTGATTTTGTTTTTAACTGGCAACTAATAACGTTGACTTTGTTGGCATACAGTTCTATGTTTAATGCTCAGGCATATTTGTGGCATGCCCTCCCCCTATAGTCAAGGCACAGAATGGCTTCACAATAGAAATGCTCACAGATTCTCCCTTTTCTGTTCACCTCAGTGATTTGGTTTTTGTCATTGTGACTTTAATCTTTTTGAGAATGTCATACAAAGAAGACCACATAGTCTGTGACCTTTTGTGAATGGCTTATTCCATCCTGCTGTTGAGATTCATCCAGCTTCATGTTCATATCAATATCTCATTCCTTTGCATTATTGAATCATATCCCATTTTATGCTTAGTCATTCACAGAAGAACATTTATGTCCTTTCATGTCTTTTCATTTTTACTTTCCCTGACAATCCTGGATAGATTTGTATTACTGTTACATGGTTCATAGAAGTTTGGTGCTTACTTTGAATGTGTATGGCTTTGTGTATGTGTGTACACATATGTGCAGATGCATGAGCATGTGTGTGGAGGCCAAGAGAACAACTCTGAGAGTTCTTTTTTAGGAGCCATGTTTTTTTTCTTTTTTGAGACCAGGTCTCTAATTGGTCTGGAACCCCTGAATAGGCTGGGCTACGAGCCAGTGAGTTCCAGGGATTTGACAGCCTCTACCTCCTCAGTGATGGACTTATAAGTAGATTCCACCAAACTTGCCTTTTTATATGGGTTGTGGGGATCAAGCTTGGATGCTCATGATCAAGCTTCAAGTACTTTCCCGAGAGAGCCATCCCTCTCTCTTGCCTCCCCATTCCATCATTTCCCTGTTTCTGATTAGTCAAGGCTTAGTTTCTCTTACATTTTTAGTCTGGGAAGTTTTGCATCTCTCTTCAGCTGTCTGTATCCAGCACATGTCTCTGAGAACATTGCTCATGCTGATCTTCACAGGCGTACATCCTTTCTCCTCAACTCAAGGAGTCTTCAGAGTCTGCCTATGTTTTTCAGAACTGCTCCATGGCTGGAAACTCTTCCAAGGCAGCAAGCCAGACAATCTTCAATATTTCATTTTCTGTCATCTTTCTAGGTCCATTATCTTTGTTCGTTGACATGCTAGGTATTTTCTAACAGCTTTTTAGAAGCCTGTCCCACTTTCTGTAAATCATCATTAAATGAATTATATTATATACCAATGGTGGTTGTATTTGTTTAAAGCAGGAGATGTATTAATGTCTCTAAATTCTAAAAATCACAACTTTTAAATTTTAAAATCTTCTTAGAGTTATTTGAGGCACATACCTGAACTATAAATTTAAATGAATATTTGAATTTACCAAATACCATGTGCTTATTAGTGTGTCATCCTGCCTTAAAGACCTAAAACACAAATATAATTGTCTTAAGTTGTTTTAATTTTAAAAGTCAAATAACAGAAACTCTTCTGAGTCTAATCTACTTGTGACTTTAAAATGAGTCAATTGATGAAATATAGACAATTTTCTGATAGTGTGGATAAATATCCTAGGCTTTTCATAAAATTTTTCATAAAATGTGTTTCTCTGTATGTCATTATGATGACAGATAGACAGATATCACACAGAATAGAGAGAGAGGATGGGGGATGGAGAATGCTCATGCGTCAGGCAACTGCAGCACTGTCCTCCTAGAAACCTGTGGTTTGGCCAAGTGCTGAAGCCAGTCAGAACCACTTTCCCCTCCATTCTTCCCCTGCTGCAGAACTGCTTTTCACTGTGCCTTTTGCTGAAAACATACCCATCTCAGGTCTCTGGGAAACCAGGGATTCACCAAAGAAGCTAGAGATCACTTCCCTTGCTCATCAAAAGTCAGGGACCCAGGAACTGATTGTAACTGGGAAAAGCTGTGCTCTGAAAAGAACGGAGAGAAGTGGAGGTGTGAGGAAGAAGCACAGATGCTGTAGCAGACTCTTCCCTTTCAAAGTTCTGTAAGGAAATCAAATCTGCAAAGAGTGTTTTAAGGACCAAAGGCAGCCGAGGAATTGCCGCTGTGGTAGTTTCCCTGCTCTAGCCCCAATTCGTATGTCCCTTACCTACCACAATCTAATGGCCACTGTATCCACTACCATCCCATTTTCCCATGTCTCATGACAAAGGGAAAGAAGGGCCGGGTAGCAGAGCATTGCTACTTAAAGAGACGTTATTTATAATATAGATATTCTATATTTCTCATGAGTGTGACCAGTGTTGAGAAGATATGAAGTGTTATCATACTTCATACAAGCAACTCCACAAGAAGCACCGGCCTCAGGACTAAAGATGTATCCCTTCTCTCTAAAATATATGCTGTTTAATGGAGACTTGACGTAGGTAATATTTTAACCTTGACCATGCTGTTTGTGTGAATTCGAGTTTCAGGGAAAGTCAGTAATCCTGATTTGATAAGGTATCCCATACCTCAGCTTATCTCTCATGGGTAAGAGGGCCCTGGCCATCCTCATAGACTTGACCCCGACTGTCACCTCCTGTTCACCCAACCAGCTCATTTAGAATGGGAAGCAGAATGGAGCTTTGCATAGGAACACAGAGAGAATGATTTGAATAAAGCAGCCACTTAGCTGTCGTCGATGAGTGAGCATGGAGAAGAAAAAATATTAACTCAGAATGGCATGAGGGTGCTGGGGGGTTGTAGATTAGGAAGGCATGGAAGTGCCAGGGTGCTTATGAACTGTGAGCATATACCCAGCTCCAGTGATACCCACCTGATAATCCACATCTCAGATTCAAATCCTCTGTCTACTAGATTTTCTATCTGCTCAGGACCAGACTCAGCCTTGACCTCAGCCCCCCAGCTGGGTCTGCTAAACTACCTGATAGGAATATGCTTCAGCTGGGTGGAAAGGGACAACTACCTCGGTAGCATAGAGAAAAGATCACTTTTGCGGGTGGTTGCTTCTTAGTTTCTAGTTGACTCTTTTTGTTTTGGCTTCTCCTTGAATACATTCCTTGACTACGTGCTGATCAGAGCAACTCTGCCCGGACCAATTTCTAATTAGCCCAACATAATCTAGCTCTAATGTATAGAATGATAGTTTTAGCTGGGCTACAGAAGTATTTCTGATAAGAGCAATTTTATCAGCAAAGGTACCGCATTGTCACCCCATCCTTCTCTCTGTGGCTCTACCAAGAATCAAGTTGGATGTGGAGAGGCAGATTCCAGGCACTGGAGAACCCCTTGCTTTTTGCCTCCGAATGAGAAGCATTCCCACTATCTACTAGTCATGATGCGAAGCCACTTTAAGCTCTTTGTTTTTTCTAATGATGCGGAAGTAAAGTTATTTTAAAAGTATTTTTCTGATTATATATGTGTATTTTAAAAAAAAAAACATTGCTCAAAAACATTAGGGTAGTGGGGGCCAGAGTGATGGCTCGTGGTCAAGGGGCCAGGGTTTGCCATTCGACATCCACATGCAACTAAGAAGATCTGTAACTTTAGTTCCAGGGGATCTAGTGCCTTTTTCTGGCCGCCATAGATACCAGGCATGCACATGAGACACAGACATTCATACAAGGCCTTACTCATTTGCCTAAAATGTGAATAGACCTTTAATCTTATGCCTATAAAAGCAATAGAATCTGATTTCCCATTAAAGAAATATTAGGGTAGTCAAGGACTCTTGGATCCCAAGGTTGTGTTTTATATATATATATTACAATATAAGCTCACGTGCATGTGCGCACACGCACGCGCGCGCGCGCGCACACACACACACACACACACACACACACACATCCTCAGCCTCTGGAATGTTGAAATTAAGGGTAGGAGCTATCTTGCCCAGTCAGTGCCTATTAATAATTTCTTTAAAGTCTAAAATCCTGTGGTTTCTGGGACTAAACAGATAGTGCTTTGAACATGTATTAATTGATCCTGATTCATAAATAGTCACTCTTTATGGGTGACCTTGTATGAATTTCATTGGGCAGTTTATACAGCTTGATTTTTAATCCACCAAATAGTACAAAGGAGGGACTATTTCTCTCTTTTCCTTCTGTCTGAGAGCAGGAGGAAACTGAAGAGCAGGAATGGAGGGAGAGATGGGAGAGGGAGGGTAGAGGAGAGATAATCTGATTGATGGCGAGTCTTCAATTGTAGAGGGGGGTGTAATTTTATAATGTGCAATGTCTCCAAGTGTTTTGGATATAAATATGTGAAAAGCAGTTGATCTGGCGCTTTTTGACCATAAATAGAACATGCTTGCCCAGTGGTATTACAGCAGAGAGACAGATTGTGGGTACAGGAATAATAGTAACTAGATAAAACTCAAGGTGTCACTGGGTGCTGTGTTCAATATCAGCTTATAATTCCTTCCAGCTAAGGTTGTCAAACAAATCTAGAAAACAAACAAACAAACAACAACTAAAAACTAGTTCCCAGGCTGCTGCTTACAAGATTAAGTATCATTTGAAGTATTTTCTTAGTGAATACAGTCAGCTGGGTACAGTGCTGGACACTAAAATGATCTATGCCCTGGGGCTTTAGATCCTAGGCATGTTCGTCTGATTGTTATAAAACCAAGAGTAAATGAAGAAAAAAAGAATAAAAGAAAAAATAAGAAAAGAAAGGGTAGTTATTGTGTCTGGTTCCAGTTCCTATTTTCTTGTAAGATTTTTCTCTGTCTCATCCTTAGCATCTGTCCTCTGATTTATTCTGGGAAAACATGTCCTTTTCAGCTACAAATTGTGGGGGAGGACCTTTGGAGGTTTCTTCTGTTTGTATGATCTGCAACTGAAGGTATTTGAAAACCACTGATCTATGGCTGGATGCTTAGAGACTTGCATCGGGGAACATTTCGATTCTGTCTCCTTCTCCTCCTCCTCCTCCTCCTCCTCCTCCTCCTCCTCCTCCTCTTCCTCCTTCCTCCTCCTCCTCCTCCTTCTCCACGTCCTCTTCCTCCTCCTCCTCCCCTCCTCTTCTCCTCCTCCTCC
>JADRCH010000033.1:4104535-4143785 GCA_019843965.1 Rhynchomys soricoides
TCTTGTATTAACAATACTGGGTTCTTGCTTCTTGTATTAACAATACTTCTGCTTGCACATACTCCAATCCATTCAAATGTTGGGAGTTTGCAGAAATCATCTGGGACTGAGACATTAGAATCCTTGAGCTTAAGTGCTTTCTTAATTGGTGGTCCTTTTAAAGACAACCATGAACATTTAATGATTTCCTATGTGGGTAGAGAGGGTTCCCTTTTTAGATAAGCATTTAAATTTACATGGAGATCAAGTTTTCTTTGAAAATTTCAAATTTCAAATTTAAAGATACTTAAAGAGAAGCAGTAAATTAAATAAAGTTTAAGATCTTGGAGCAATAGCTATTTATTTATTCACTTTATGCCTGGCTCCCCACCTCCCCCTCCCCCCAATCTCTCCTACCAAGCCCACCTTTACAACCCCCTCCCCCATTACCTCCTTCCCTTCTCCTTAAAGAAGGGGAAGCCTCCTCTCATACCACCCTATCCTGGGACATCCAGTTGCAGTAGGCCTAAATGTATCCTCTCTCACTGAGGCCCAAATAGGTAGTCCAGTTAGGGAAAGGCAATCTAGTGGCAAGCAACACAGCCAGAGGTGGCCTTCACTCCGATTGGCTCACCCAATTCTATCAACCACTCTTCCCCAAGACTCCCCAAGCACTTCTGATGTTTGGTTGTGGGTGTCTGCATCTGTTTACATATGCTGCTCTATGAAGCCTCTCAGGAGACAGTAATGCGAGGTCCTGTCTGCAAACATAGCAGAGTAGCGTCAGGAATTGGTTATCTTACATGGGATGTGTTTCAAGTTGGGCCAGTCATTGTCTGGCCATTCCCCCAATCTTTGTCCCATCTTTATCTCTGAGAATCTTGTAGGCAGTATAAATTTTGGGTTGAAGGTTTTGTAGGGGTGTTGATGTCCTCCTCCCTTCTCTGGAAGTCCCAACTGGCTATAGGAGGTGGCCACTTCAGTCTCCATATCCCCTGCTTGTTGGAGTCTCAGCTAGGGTCACCCCCATAGACTCTGTGGAACCTCCCCCATTCCAGGTCTCCAGTTACTCACAGAGAGGCTCTCCATCAATTGCCATTCTTTCTCCCACACCTCATCTCCAGCCTTAAAAGTTTCTCATTAGTGGAATAGCTCATTGGCACTCAAATGCTAAGACCAGAGGCCTCCACTTAAGTCTCTGTAAATGATTAGTCTACAGCAGGAACATGGAACATCTTACATTTACATTGTCTTCATTCATTCCTCCTTTCTTTTCGTTTTATTAATTATATAAAATAATTTCTTACATTATGATATTTCAGGCCTGTATGCAATATATGTAGATCATCTTTAACTCCCAATTTTAACATCCCATTCTTTCTTCCCATCATTCCCCTTCTCTCTCTCCAAGCTGCTTGCATGTATAATCTCTATCATCTACATTATCTCTATTATTAATACTTCTTTCTTTTTGCTGTTTTATCTCTCTCCTTTCATTACTATTGCTGCTTGTATACATACATTTAAATCTACAAATGCAATCTTCTGAGTTTCATGCATATATGTCTACGCTTTTAAGGACCAACCTCTTGGAGTTGGATAATCAATTAGAGAGCCAGTCATCTTGGGAGACTGATTCTCCCTCTCTTGGCAGTCATTAATGGCTGTCAGTCCTCATCTATGGGTGGGATCTTGTGAAATCACCCCATCCATGCCGGCATGTTAACTGCTGTTGTCATTGTCAGGTCTTATTTAATATGGACTTATTTAGGTAACCATACTGTTGAGATCTCATGGGTGGACCTTGGCTGCTGTTCCACGTAGAAGACACAGTCACTGAGAAGATTTTTTGTTTCTCTGGCACTTACATTCTTTCTGTTCCCTCTCTTCCTCCCTCCAAGTTCCCTGAGCCTTAGGTGTAGGCAGTGTGCTGTAGATACTGGGCATCCAACAGTCATAGTTTTCTGTATTTTGACCAGTTGTGGCTTTCTGTAATGATCTCCATCTGCTTCAAAAGGAAGCTTCTTTGATGAGGGATGAGAGCTACTTTTATCAGTGGGTATGAGGATTAGTATTTAGAATGTAATTGGGAATGATAATGGCTGAAGAAAATGGCAGTAGTAGATTCTCCTCTAGGGTCCATGACCTCACCAGCCATTGGAAGTTGGCTAGGTTTTTGTAGAACCAGGCATAATTCCCCTTTATTGAGCAGGCCCTGGGTCCAACTAAACAGCTATTGGTTACTTCCAAGATATAAGTGCCACTACTTCACCTTCGAGAATATCTGACCATTCTGGTCACTGTGATTTGAATGAAGTCCAGCCAAGTGCGATTAGTGATTGCTTTTCCCCTCGGCAGCAGCTTACATAGTACCTTCCAGTACTGTTCCTTGGTTTCTTTTTGTTTGAGCAGTTTCATTGGCATGCTCTTAATTTCTATTTTCATGTACCCCATGATTTTCTCTCTACCCAGTTTCTGTTGATATTGTTTCAGTCTGTTTTCAGATGCTTATAGTAAAATAGTTGAAACCAGGTAATTTATGAAGAATAGGGGTTTAGTTTAATGTTAACTGACCTAGAGACTTGAAAGTTCAAGAGCATGATAGGAACATCTGATGAGGGCCTCCCCATGGTATCATAATTTGTGGAGGGGGTGGAAGTCCCAGGCTCTTCTCTCACTGACCTATGGGTTTCAGTCTTGCATTGTCTAGAGCTAGTTTGCCGAGGGAGTTAGTTGCCCTGTGACCACTGACATCCCTTATATGCTTTTCTGCATTCCTCTCTGGGGTCATAGGCTTGCCTCGTCTTCACTATTCTACAATGTGTAGGTATGGCTGCCTTCCTACCATACTACATGCTCAATGCAAGCAGAGCCTGGATCAGCCCTGCCATATGGAAGTCATGCATTTGATGTAGAAACAAATGTGTATCTATGTTCAGATCAAGTAGTTATGATTGGATCATGGTTAACTGTAAAGTTCTCTATAGTTTTAATATATTTTAAAAATATAATTAAACGTTACTCTCTTTGTGGTGTGTGTGTGTGTGTGTGTGAGAGAGAGAGTCACAGAGAGAGAGACAGAGAGACAGAGAGATAGAGAGAGACAGAGAGAGAGAGAGAGAGAGAGCGAGAGAGATTATTGTTTTATATGCATGGCCCATAGACATCTGAATTTACTCCTCTTCTGCAGGTTGAGACAAGCTATTTGAGAACAGGAACAGTGTTTTATTTTTTTTCTAGAAGCTTTCTTGAACATTGCCACTGGCTTTCCTTTAAATAGGGCTACATGTTTTGTTTATAGGCGGTAATACTAGAACACAGAGAATTTCATCTCAGCTCACCTGCAGTGGAGGAGCTTGTGCCCATTCTAAGGTCTTCTCTTTCCATATTTAGCTTACTGTTTGTGGTCATGAATGAAATGGAAAGCTGTTTTTTAAAATGTGCTCTCCTCAAGAGGGAGAATTATATATCTATGTTTCATTGATATTACACTGGCCGTGAGACAAACTGAATTTATGAATGGAAGCGAGTCACTTCTGAGCAGAAACTATGATGGGCATGTTGTTTTCCCTTTTACTACAGACAAGCAATGTCTCAGAAAAGGGCTCCTTCTGCAAGAACCACAGCATGAAGAGTCTATGGGGAACCTTGCTGAGTCATGAACAATGATAGTTATTCCATGTTCCAGTTCACCATTAGAACTTCAGTTGTCATAGAAGCATAACCTAGCCTTAAACTGGCTAATAAATACATCTTGAGATCAAGTGCTAGCTAATTTCCTGTCAGTGGTCAGATTTTGGGGTGAGCTTGGACATTGTTGAGATATTCTAGAACAATCTGGCAGGAACTTAAGGTAACAGTAGGTGGTTCCCTCAATTATCCTAGCACCCTTTTCTTCTCTAGGACAAATGAGGTCCTGGTGGAGGTGTCATGCTGCTGTGAAAAACAAGTTACCATAGCTTTCTCCATCCATGGCTGCCTGTCTTTAGCCATGGAATCCCTGAGAGCCTTAGATTTTGTGAGCCTCAGTTCTCAAGCATTAGTTTCACTGTGCATCCCAAAACTTCGAGGTGTTCTTTTTTATGAAAGCTTTTGTTACAACCATGTGTGGCTGTTCACTTATCTTCATTTCTCTGAGCCGAAGCCTTCTAAGGATTCTAGAGACTGAGCTTCATTAATGCATCACTCCCACAATGCCTTGCATAGACTAACTATTAAAATAAGCTGCTGGGTGAACTTTGTTAGTGGCAAATCTTGTTCAAGAATGGATGACACCTGGAGCAAAGGCTTTTTCAAGACATAGTGGGGTACATTGGTGGCAGAAAGCTGACTGTACTCTCACTGGGTCCACTTTAGTAGGTGTGCCTGGTTCATTCTGTGAGATGTTGGTGCTAGATTTACAACCCCTGCCATTCACCCAGGTAAGAGTAGATGCAAGGATGTAGAACAAGGCCAAAGCCTTAGTATTCTCAACTACTAGTGTGGTGATTTGAATATACTTGGCCCAGGGAATGGCACTATTATGAGGTGTGGCCTTGTTGGAGGAAGTGTGTCATTGTGGGGGTGGGCTTTGAGACCCTCCTCCTAGCTGCCTGGAAGACAATAGTCTTCTCCTGTTTGCCTTCTGATCAAGTTGTAGAACTCTCAGCTCCTGCTGTGCCATGCCTACCTGGACGCTGCCATGCTCCAGCCTTGCTGATAATGGACTGAACCTGTAAGCCAGCTCCAATTAAATGTTGTCCTTATAAGAGTTGCCTTGGTCATGGTGTCTGTTCACAGCCATGGAAACCCTAAGACAATTGACAAAGTTGGGGAGAGAGGGCAATGTTTGTCTGCAGTGCTTACAGGTTAGGGACCAGAAGTGCCTGGTAAACCAGGAAGGTAAGAAAGCAGAAATATTACAGAGTGCAAGAAGGCAGTCTACCTGTATAGACTAGTGGGGCATCAATCAGCCTGGAAAGAGGAGAGAACTTGGGTATAAAGGATTAAGGCTTCGGAGACTATGACGTGCTTAAATTTAGACACAAAGTGTAATAGATAAGGACGTAGTGGCATGAGACTTTAATCCCAGCACTCTGGAGGCAGAGGCAGGCCGATCTCTGAATTCAAGGCCAGCCTGGCCTACACAGTGAGTTCCAGGATAGACAGAGCTACACAGAGATACCCTGTCTTGAAAAACAAAAACTTTATCAAACAAACAAGCAAAAAGATAAGGAAAATGTAGACATAGATACTCCTTGCAAATGAGAGTCAAATAAAGACAATTATAATTCAAGATGATACAGGGAGTGAGAACACAGCCAGTGGGGAATTGGAACAAGAGAAACAAGAGCCAGGTAGTAGTATTTAGGAATAATGGTGACTGTAGGCATATGGCTTCCCCCTCCTCCCCAGGAGTCATGTTCTTGTCCTTTGTTTACCTTCTTTTACATGGTGAATGTGTAGGCTCTACATTCTAGAACCTGAGAAGCCAGAGTGTTCTGTAAAGAGCAGAAGCATTATTTTCTCACACTGGGACATCTTACCTTGCAACAGATCAGAGTGTGTGCCTGTTTCCCTGCTCTCTGTTTCTATCATGGCACAGTGCCTCGTGCTTCTTAACATTGTCCTTTGTCAGGACACAGTATTATGAAGGTCAAGGACCACCGTTGTTTCCCTGCCAGTGATATTTGTGATAATGCCTGGAGTGTGGCAGATATTCCACACTAACTCTCAGCCTATAAATGGTAAGTGAGGGGTAAACTAGTCCATCATGGTCCATCTATGCTTCCTGGAAATGTTCTCTTTCTAGAGAGAATTGGAGCTTTGTGTTGGATCCAGCATCTGTTCTTAGCTTGTCGTTAGGGCCACAGAGGCTAGCAGGTCTTTTCCCATTAATTATTTGAATATTTGTGCACCTCATGTCCCTTCCTCATACAAAGTTACTTTCTCCAGATTCCTTAGATGAAGCTTTCTCCATATTGAGCCTGCAGTTTAACCCACTGGCAGAGGCACACTCAGAACACTGTGGCATGACTCAGGGTAGGTGATACCATTGCTCTTTTGAAACATAGACATTTCAGATATAACATAGGGGACCCAAATTATTTTCAGATGTTTTAGTGTAAGCATGGCCCACACAGTATAGAAAGCATTCATTTAAAATTCTTATCTAATTCTAGTTTGATTTGTTTCTGCTGTGTCAGAAAGGCATCTGCGATCTAACAGGAATATCAAAAGGCCTGTTGATGGTGTAAACTTCCTATTAGGGCCCCGGAATATGAAAGAAGCAACCAAAAATAAAACAAAATAAAACAAAACAACAAAAACCAAACCAAACTAAGCTAAGCAACCAAACCAAACCAAATCACACAAGCATGTGATTTCAGTGGTAAATCCTGTGAAGAAAATTAAGGTAAGAACACACCAATGTGAATGAGAAACGTTGTTTTAGAGAATGTGACCAAGAAAGGCCTCTTTGAGGAGGTGAGGCATGAGCAGAGCTCCAGGGAGAAAAGAGGCAGAGCCAATGTCAAGGTTTGGAAAAGTAGCATTTTAAGCAGAGATAACAGGCACGAAGGCAGAGTGCAGGAAACCCGAGTCAGAACAAGCAGCTCAAGTGTAAGTGGTAAGACAGGTGAGCAGGGGGAAGGGGGCACAACAGGAGAAATTGTGAGGGCAGTTGAGGTGGCTCAGTGGGTAAGGATGTTTGCTGAAAAGCCCAGTAACACGGATTTAGCACTGGGAAAGTGAGTCAGCTCCTGGGAGATGTCTTCTGACAGTACCATGTGCACACCACAGTACATGTGCACGCACGTGCTCTCTCTCTCTCTCTCTCTCTCTCTCTCTCTCTCTCTCTCTCTCTCAGACACACACACACACACACACACAATGACAAATGAAAAAGAATGTTTTGATTGTTCTTCTGTAAGGACAAAGGGAAGCCAGTGAAAAGGGACTGACGTCTGAATGAAAAAATGATGATAGGACTTGATTCAACTTTTGGAAAAGATGATAAGACTTGATTCAATTTTGGATGGTGCCACGGAGAACAGACTGAGGACAAACAAGTGGACAACCAGCAGTGAGACAGTTGCAGAAGTCCTGGCTCCCTCTGAATACCCAGTGTGAATCCCACCCAGCTGCTTCCAGTCCTTTTAAAGACACCTTGTATTCTGGTGAAGGAGTGTGGTCTCTGAAGCCAAATAGCACTGGGTTTGAATATAAATTTTGTCAACTACTGTCTGTGGGACATTGGACCAAATTTCTAGCTGCTGAGAGAGAGAAAGTAGGGTAGGGGGAGATGAATGGAGAGAGCAAGGAGGAGGAGGAGGAGGAAGAGGAGGAAGAGGAAGAGGAGGAAGAGAAGGAAGGGAGAAAAGAGAGGAAGGAGAAGAATCATCATCATCAGCAGCAGCAGCACCTCTTCAGATTTTTTGGGGAACTAGATTAGCTAGTACTAGTAAAATACTTTGATTATTTCTTAGCACATCAAAGCGCTCTATGAATTTGGCTATTATCGTCACTTGGTGTAATATGTTGTTTCTTGCCATAGGGCAGTTGTCTGTTCTTTGGACTGATGTTTGCCAGTCTTTTCTTTCGTCTGCATCACCATAGCACTTTTCATTTCTGTCATATTCTAGGGCAAAACAAATGATAGGTCCAACTCAAGTTAAGGATGGGGGAACATTCTATCTGAAAACTAGGTAATGTTGCACTGCACTCAGTCTGCCGCCAGAATTCCTGAACACATGTCAAATGCCCAGCAGAGAACACAATTTCTGGTATTGAAGTTCACAAACACTTTGTCCTAAGACAGCTTCAGTCTCTTATTATGGACTTCAGCTGCATGAGTGTGTGTGTGTGTGTGTGTGTGTAAGAGAGTGTGAGAGTGTGTGTATGAGTGTGTGTGTGTGTTCGAAGTGCTAAGGATTGAACCCACAATTTTGTGCATGAAAGCCAGTGCTCTACCACTGAGCCATAGCTTCAGCCTTCAACTTTTCTTTTGCAAGACTCATCTTTGCTGTTCAGAACAATGGCTGACTTCTTGGCTCCGATCTGCAACCTTCTAAGTGGAATGTTGCTTAATGCATTGTGTGCAGTGGCTGTGGGATGAGGATGTGGGAAGGAGCCCTTATTAGATGGTAAACAGCACTGATTTCTCAGAGGTGAAAATGCCAGTCAGTCATCTGATCCAAGCAGTGTGGGGCCAGTGGCTCCAGCTCTGTGGGCATTAGATGCTTTTCACAGTCACCCTTGCCTTGCCACCATGATGTCACTCAAAAAGGGAGTCCCTCCCTCTGCCCATGAATAAGCCTTCTCTGCCAACACCAATTCCAGCTGTGAACATGTAATCGGTTCTTCTACGGCCCCCAAAGGGTAGTCCTAGAGGCCTAAATTTAATTTTCATGCATATTTGTCCCCTCCTTCTACTTTTATGCAAACACTACTTTGTGGCCAACACACAGACACCAACTGTTTTGTTTGGATAATTGCTCCAAGTCAACCCTGAACGACAGGGAGCCCCCTTCTCCAGAAAGCACACTTTGGTTAATTTTTGGTTAACCAGATTATGTCCTTCAGGCTTTCCAGAATAATTTCCGTAAACATTTAGCTTATTTTGAGACAGTTTGACACCAATGTTAGATTCGTTACTGCCTACATTGATTAGATCATTTGGAAGAAGCCAAGAAATGGGAGCTCTGTAGCCCATAGGTCATCCTACATGGTTCTCTTTTCTTCCCCATAGCTTTCTAGTTCTTAGAATGACTGGGGAGATTTGTGGCTGTAGTGGGGAAGAGAGGACTTGGGAGAAGAACGCTTGGAAGGCAAAGATCTTATTTTTATGGAAATGAAATTACACTGAAATGAGGACGAGACATATGGAAAAGACTAGAAGAGTGCATTTTAAAATAAGCAGTTCTCAGCACTGCTCCATATGGCCCAGGAGTATTTACGGTAACAGCAACCAGTGGCAGCTGCATTTCATTCTTGGAGCTTGGGACTCAGTTCATGAAATGGTACTTCCACTTCATCCTAACTATTTCCTTTGTCTACCTCCTAGGTCTGGTTCCTTTACATTTGTGGAGGTGAGTTAAATTAATGAGTTATTAAGACTTGCCATTTTTGTAAATTGTATCTTATTCTTAATGGAGTTGAAATGATTTGTGTTTCAGCTATGAGCAATATTGTTAGGTCTAAATGCTAAATGGGATATGAATCTATAGTTAGTTGGCATGTGATCCCAGTTGACCAGATGAGATGCTGACTCACAAATCAAAGAAAGAAATGATACAGGATATTAACATGCCACTGTCTAAAAACTCAGTTCAGATGCTTACACCTGGAATTATACCCAATAGTTATGTATAAAGAGTTAGACGTTTTTCTGCTTTTTGCTATCAGTGTGGACACCAAATGAGTTTTGTGATTTAGAAATTTTATAGATAAAATGCATCTCAATAGACTTTTGTGTGTCATAGAAAATGAGGGTAATATTTAGCTCACTAAATATGAATCTAAGGCAGGTTGAATGACTGCATCATAATATGTTATATGCCAGACTTATTGAAACAAAAGTGTCTTTTTAATATCCTGGTCTGGGGTGTATCTCAGTATCTTTGGATGCTGTCTTTGTCTTTTCTCGATTTTGATCTGAAACTTAGGATTTGAAAAAGAAATAACAATATCAATAATAATATCAGTGGAAATGCATACCTCCACACAAGTGATTTAATGGATCTGTTTTGTTTGTTTGTTTGTTTGTTTTTGTATACTCCTTTAGGTTTCTGTTTTCTATATATGAGCATCAGGAATTGCCACTGTACTGTTTGGGCTGTAATCATGCTGCTGTCTTGATGACTGTTTCTTCATCTTTTGTCTGGTCAACTGACTTCATTTTCTTTCTTTCTTTTTTTTTTTTTTTCTGTTGCTAAACTGTATTTTTTTTTTTTTTTTGGCTGAGTCTATGGGGTACTTGGCTTTGTGTAGACATAGTGGCACTGAAAGTTACCCCCTAATTCAATAATTCACCATGAAGACTGGTTTTTATTCTCATTGTGTTGAACAGGCATCTAATCAACCATTAATTTCCTCTTTGCTGGATGAACAGAATAACTATTTCTGTCTTCTTTTCTGATGAGAGACAGGCCGAGAGACTGGGGGCTGCTCTAAATGAGCAGCAGGGAAGTGTGGGTTCAGCTACAAGAGGAGGGGTGAGATAAAAACAGCTCACAATTTGAGGGACACTTGGGACATTAATTGAATATGTGCCTGTGGACTGTGAAACAATATTTTGGATGTTGGATGCTGAGCCTTGAAGGTTGGGCAACCTTTAAAGAAGTAGCTTCATTTCTCCAAGCTGCTTCTTCCCCATCTGTAGAATGGGGCAGAGAGAGAGGAGCTGAGCACAGTTTTACAAATCCATAGCAAATATGATCACACGCTCTCTTTCACTTGTCACTCTCATTCTTTATGAATTCAGCAAGAGATGGCGATGCATAGGGCCATATTTATGAGGACGGAAAGTCTTCACAACGCATCAAGTATGTGTCATGGCGCTCCATTCATGCAAGTGCACAGATGAGCCCGTCTCACAAAGAGACGTTTGTGGAAGTGACGCTAAGCTCACAAATAGAGTTGTGGCAGATCAGATGCAGGAAAAAGCCTAGTTTTATTAGAACTACTTTGATTCAGATTAATCACAAGTCAATCTGAATTACATTAGTGAAAGAGAGAGGTGAAGCGTACATCTGAAATACGTGGAACTAGGGGGAAGTGGGCCTTGGGGAAGATCTGACCCAGAGGCTTTTGAGCCTATAAGAATCTCTGTTTGTATTTCAAGTCCTTATACATGATATCCTTTTCCTCTCTGAAGCCTCTTCAATAGAGACCTAAAATCTGGCGCCAATAGCTCCCTGAGCATATTTCTGGCATCTACCTTTATGAAGGTCTAAGATGTGGCCTTTGAGGCCTTAAGAACAGAAGCTCACTGAAAGGATCAGATTGGTCAAGTGTGGCTCAGTTACACAAACCTGGACTTATTAACTATCACCAAAGAGTAGGATACCATCTTGGAGACTTCTCCTCCTTGTAGCTCGAAAGAGAAAGATCTAAGAACAAGAAGAAGGCTTCTGTTTCAAACCTTTAGAATTGTAGGATCATAGCGCTTGTTCATGTGTTTCTTTAGCAGCTATTTACAGAGAATTAGTAGAGTGCAGCACACTTAGACACCCTGTTGGAAATGAAAAACGATGAATATTCTGTCCTTTAGTGGGTTGCTTCCCCCTCTCTTTAGACAAACAGAATACTCATTGAGAACTTTTGGTTACAATGTGTCCAGAGAAGTTTTTCCAGAGAGCCACTTGCGAGACAAGGGAAAAGCCTGAACAGCTGCCTGGAGTTGCACAAAGAGCTTGGTGCTTACTTCTGGCTTTGAAGAGCAACTCTGTTTTAGGAGGAGGATTTTTCTGAGTGGAGAGAAGGTTCTATGCTAAGACAAGGGGATCAGTGTGTGTGTGTGTGTGTGTGTGTATGCATATGCATATCTATGTCCATATATTCACATACATATATATCAGAGACAGACTTTTTCAAAAAATTTCTCAAAATATATAACTAATTTTCTTAGAAACTGTCCCTTTCTTATGATTTCTGGCTCTCTTTCTCCCTTCCTCTCTCTCACTCACCTCTCCCTCTCACCACTCTCTCTCTCTCTCTTCCTCTCTCTCTCCTCTTTCAGAAGACCACTTGCTGGGGTTGGTTTTTTCCTTCTACCATGTGGGTCCTAGAGAATGAGCTCAAATGTGTAGGCAAGTGCCTATACGTGTTGTGTTTTGGTTGCTGCCTGAAAATTATCTTCTCTCTGTTCTTTATCAAAGGCCTTGTTCTAAAAGAAGGACACATGGACCAGTGAGGCTTCAATGCCTTCTTTGCAAGATAATAAATGCAAATTGTTGCAGTGCCAAATACTTTCTTCACATGCCTGAGAATTCCTGCCATTTTACAGAAACATTTTTCAGGTCAAGTATGGGAGTACAGACCTGTAATACCAGCACTTGGGAGGTTGAGGAAGGAGGATGGAAAATTTGAGGCTATCTATAGAGACCCTGCCTAAATATAAACTAAGAAACGAAAGGGAGAAAAGGAGAAACATATTTCAAGTAAAAACCAAAAACAACAGAAAAAAAAAAAAAGTTCAACTCAGACTAGGATCTTATTTTAATTTTGCAAGTTGCCATTTATACCAAAGTGTTTCTAGAGCATCCGTAGTGATAAAATAAACATTCTGCTTCTCTCCTCTTGGGCATGGAGTGACTGTGAAAGACAAGATTATCAACAAGCACTTTTAAACATTGAGAGAATAAAACAAGTCCAGCAAACTGAGAACACATAGCAGAAGGATCCAAGTGGAAAAAGAACTCAGAGAGGATTAGGATGTTCACAGGGGAAAGGGCTGGGGAGAACATCCCAGAAGGAAGGGGGCGCCTCCCCCATGGAGGGAAAGGCCTCTCTGAAAGGGACTGCCCTTTCCTGCCTCTCCTTTAACCTCCTGCCCCCTCCCATGATCGTATAGCCAGAGGGAGAGCACAGATGTCCATTTCTATTTACTGGTCTTTCTGGTCCTTGTATATTTTGCCCCAGATCTTTTGAGGCAATAAATTTTTATTTTAAAATAATAATATTCCCTAGTCATCACCTCACATTTCTGGTATGTAGTATTAAATGATTGGGACACCACTGAGCTCCATTCAGCTCTGCCTTTTGGGTTTGCTTTGTTTAGCATTTAACAAAAAAGACAGTGTTGTCAATGAGGTTAGGCCTTGAGTCTCTTCTTCCAATTGTATTCACAGTCCAAATCTTACTGATAGACTTTACATGGACCAATTGATCTTTATCAATAAAAAATTTCAAGATGCTGGGATGTGCTTTCTCTTTTTAGTGCAGAAAAGGATGCCTGTTAGAGGCAGATGCCATTTGGCCTAATGATTACATGTTCTTAAATCGATATTTTAATTGGGTTGCCTGGTTATTTAAATCCCCTGTGTCCCTGAGGTATATTCCTCAAATACTATCTCTCACCAGTAATATCTATTGCTGCTTCAAAGGAGCAAAGAGATATATAAAGAGGCGATCATCACTCAAGACCATTGCCTGGTTGGTGTCAGCTGTCAGCCCACAACATTTATTTAGACAACAGTAGGTTTGGCCAGAACATATAAAGTTCTCTTTTTCAGCTGTGAAATATGATGAATGTGCCATACTGATGACCCTTACACAAGGCTACATGTTAATATTCAGGACCTCCCTTTTGTTGGACCTGAACAATGGCTGTCATTAAGAAAGCTTGGCTTGCCAATATGCCCTCTGTTAGGATGCTGGACCACTCCTGATTGGTCACCAGGAAGTGTCATGTGCCTTTGATGGAAATGACATGGAAGATGTATGGTCAAAGTGCTGTGCTCAGCACCACTGCTGTGCAGAGGAGAAAACCACCATGACCCAAATAGCCCCGCACTCAAACAATGTCGCACCAACCAAAGACAACATATTGGGAAGAAAAATGCTTGTAAACTGCATGTGTTGGAAGATGTATTGGCCAGACGGCCATAGGGCAATCTTTGAACTATTGAAATCTTTAGAAATATTGTTTGGTTCTGAAACAATGCTTACAAACCTAATTAATCAAGCATAGATGGTTTATATTCAGGCCTTCCACGGTGTGTTGCTTTAATGCAAGAATAGGGTCAGTTGAGTTCTTTTTTGCCATTTCACGGAGGCATGCGAGAACTCAGCATGTGGATTCATGTTCATACAAGTTGAAGCTCTAAATTTCAAAATAATATCTACACAGGTCTCTGGTGATGCCATCAACAAAGGCTGAGGTTGGAGGTAGCCTGAATTATTCTTTTAATTGATTCTGGCTCTTTGTGATGATTTCCCTCTCATCTTCCCCTTTGCTTTATCCATCAGAATCATTTATTCATGAAACCAGCTAAGAACCATCTCAGATGAATTCTGTAGCTTCAGTGGAAGACACTTCATGCCTTTCTTACAGAGTAAATGTCATGAAGAGTTGTTTATCTGGATCATTAAATGCTGTGATTTTAAATCTCTCTGTTTTCCAATATAGTTTGCTTTATGTTTTAGAAAATGGATTGTGACACTGGGACACTACATGTTCAAGTGTGCAAAATGAGAACTGTGAAAACCACTTCATTGAAGGCTGAGCATTGTGCAAAGCGGTAACAGGCAGGAAGCACTGGTCTTTTGTACATCAAACCAGTAAGCCAGTTGTAGCTGAAGTTAAGTCAGTCACTTGAACTGAAGGAAATATTAAAAAACATCTTTGTATGCAAAATAGTGCTTGACCAGACTGGAATTGTGTGGGTACAATCCCTGAAGTGATATCAGCTCCTGGTTATTCATTTCAAGGCAGAATATCAATGCTTTGGATTACCTAACTGTTCCCCACTTTGTTCTGCTGGGCTCTGTCACTATGCTCCAGCTAGCTCTCCACAGAGCAGGAGAGAGAGGAGAGATCAGAAGTCAGTTCATAAGTATACACGTGTAGACCATGCTGGTGCCATATGTAGTAGGAGGAGAGATGGATGTTTGTTCTTCATTAGGAAAATACAAAGTTAAAATCACCATCTTATATTCACTGAAATGTAAATAAATAAATAAATAAATAAATAAATGAATGAATGTTGACTATAAGCTACTGCAAGTGTTGACAGAATGTGAAACAGTAGGAAGTTGAGTAGACTTCTGGTAGGAGTGTAAATTGATAAACCATTTTGGATGAAGTGGTACTCTGTAAGAAGGTCAGGGGTAAGCATGCCTATTTGCAACTTGGCTATTTCACTCCAGGAGATGTAGAGAGCCCATACAAGTGTTTTCATAGTGGTCTTGCTTATAATATTGTTAAAACAATCAAAGTAAACCTAGACTCCATCTCTGTGCTCATAACGCTCATAAGAGAATGAACAGATTGTAGATTTTGACGTGAGTGAGTCTGGCATTATTTATTATTTTTGTAAGTTGTGATATATGAAATCGCCTTTTTTTGATGTGTGTGTGTCTGTGTTTCCCCAAAGTGGTGAACTTACCCAAGAGGGGACATGAGGTGGCCAGAGGCTGATGTTGGGGTCTTTGATTGATTGTCTCCATTATATGTTTTGAGGCACTGAACCTGGAGCTCACTGTTTCTGCTAGACTGTCCCTGCTGGCTAGTGAGTCCCCTGCATTCACATGTCTCTCCTCTCAGTGTTTGACTTGTAGGCACACCAAGCCTGGTGTTTTACATGGGTGCTAGGGATGTAAACTCTGGTCTTAGTTAGGGTTCCATTTCTGTGAACAGACCCAGTGACCAAGGAAACTCTTATAAAGGGACAACATTTAATAGGAGCTGGCTCACAGTTTCAGAGGTTCAGTCCATTATCATCATGGTGAAAGCAGGGCAGCATCCAGCAGGCATGGCTCAAGAAGAGCTGAGAGTTCTATATGCTGATTGGAAGGCAGACAGGAGAAGACTGGCAAAGGCCACCAGACAGTGACACACTTTCTTTAATGAGGCCACAGCTATTCCATCAAGGACAAACCTCCTAATAGTGTCTCTCCCTTTGGGCCATGCATTCTAACACATGAGTCTATGGGGGCCAAACCTATTCAAACCAATACTCATAGCAAGTACTTTACTTGGTAAATCATTTCTCTAACCTATACTTTTGACATATAAAATACTAGCATAATTTCTCAACATGTAAACATATGTTTGTAATTAAAATTTTTAAAGTATAATTTTTAAAAAAAAATAAATCTCATTTGGAAGCTCACAGACTTTTGGGGGGTGGGTAGGTAATATTTTAGCAAGTATCTTAATTCTTGTACAGATGGGGAAGCAACAGTGAAAAGACTTGTGTCGGAAAAATAATGAACTCTGTAATCAAATGCTCAGGCTATCAAGCCAATGTGTTTTTTGTTGATGTTTTGGTTTTGAAACAAGGTCTCACCAGGTAGTCCTTGGATGGTCTAGACTTTCTCTGTAGACCAGGCTGACTTAAAACTCATAGAGACCTGCCTGCCCTTGTCTCCTGCGGACTGGGTTTAAAGACATGTGCTACCATTGTCCAGCCTAGGCTATTGCTCTTTAAATTGCATTTTGTGGTGAAACAAACTTGTAAGTTTAGAAATGGAACGGTTTATATGGATGTACACTGGGCTGAGAGCTTTCTGTGGCTTAACAAGTCTTTGGTATTGTGGGAAGAAATAGTGTCAAAAGAGTGTGCCCTGGGTGTGAAGGCCCTGATGTTTCTTTTAGGTGTGGAGAGGCTGACCTCATGACTGTACAGGAGAGCCTCGTGGTCCAAAGATATTAAGAGAAGGTACAGCTTTCCCCCTCAAAGGCAGGCATTGCCACCTGTGTATACAGCAGTGTGCCTGAGTCATGACAAATGGCTGCCTTGTTTGTGGCTACTTTCATTGCTCACATTCATGGCCAACATCAGGGACTGTCCTTGAACCTCAGCATGGTCCTCAAATTCTTCATGTAAAAATTGGTGTCACCGAATGTTTCGATGACAACCCTTGCTTGCTTTCCTTGCTTGAGGACAGGCACCATGGTTACTAGAGCTGCTGTGATGGTTGTGATAAACTGAAGGATGTGGATCTGTCCCTAAGAGATGAAACGGTCATCATCCCCAGGTGACACCCAGGAAGAGGAAGTGGGGTCTGATGAGTGAACACGGAGGGTGGTAATCTTCATACTGATGAGTGCCCATCAGAGAGATGAGTAGCTCACTTCCTCATTTTTTCTTTCCACAGTTAGTTTCTGAGTGCCTAGTAAATGCTAGGCCTATAACACGGAGTTGGTACATGTCTTCACCAAACTTTCATTCTTGTGAGGGGGTTAAACCTAGCAGCAACTGCGTATATTATGAGTTATACTAATTCAGTAAAAGCAAATAAGAGAAAGGAGTCAGGAGACATGGCAAAGGAAGCCATTTTGGATTTAAGTGGGCACTATATATTTTTTCAGAAGTTAACTGTCAGATCAACTAACAGGAAGAAAAAGATATCCATCCTTTCTCCAAGTTCTGCCTTTCTCCATGAGATTTGAGTTTATATCTATACCCTTTTTTCCTCTTCCTCCTCCTCCTCCTCCTCCTCCTCCTCCTCCTCCTCCTCCTCTTCTTCTTCTTCTTCTTCTTCTTCTTCTTTTTCTCCTCCTTCCTCCTCCTCCTTCTCCTCCTCCTCCTCCTTCTCTTCCTCCTCCTTCATCTTTGTCTTCATCTTTTCCTCCTCTTCCCTCCTCTTCCTCCTCTGTCCTCTTCCTCCTCCTCCTCCTTCTCTCTAAATAATTTCCTTTAACATTTCGAGCAAAACAGTGCCAATGGGTCAGATGCTTTGTGACCACTGCTGTTCTCAGAAATTATGAATTTATCCTTTAATGTTAAAAGATATATATTTTTCTGGATATGAAACTATGTGTTTATTTTTGTCTTTCAACACTTTGAATATTTTATTTCAACTTCTTAATTATGTGACTTCCAATTTCTGTTGTGAATTTAATATAATTGTAACAAACAAGAATACTATATAATATATGTAAATGATGCTTTGAAATATATATAATTATGGACCAGCTCAATCATACTATCTTATACATTATTTTCTATTTTCATGATGTGAATACAAATCTATTCTTATAGAGACTTTCAAAACAGATTGTTATTAAATATTCTCTCTGTAGCATATCACATGTCTCTATGATTCTTTTCCTGGCTTTCCTTTAAGATAGCATTTTCTCTTCCTTGGCTTCTTTTAAGATTTTCTCTTCAGGGCCAGGGAACTGGCTCAGTGTGTGAAGTGTTCACTGGGCAAGCATGAAGACCTGAGTTTGATACTCAGAATCCATATAAAAATTCTGGGTGCAGTGGCATTCCCTTGTAATTCCAGCATTAGGAAGGCTGGGCTGTTAGATCAGATCCTGGAGACTCTCTGGCCAGCCAGTTTAGCTAATTCCCCAAGGCAGTGAGAGACCTTGCCAAAAAACCCAAACCAACCAACCAACCAACCAACCAACCAACCAACCAACCCCACAAAAAACCAAGGTAGATGGTATCTTAGAAATGACACCTGAAGTTGACATCTGGTCTATACACAAAAGCACATACACATATGCACATACAACTACATGAACAGGCATGCACTCATGTGCATGTGCGCACACATGTTTACACATTTTTTAAACTCTTTGTGTTTTATTTTTTGAAGTTTGAGAATGATGGTCTTAGGTGTGTAATTTCAAGCTATGCTTTGCATTAATCTTGCATGACATTCTTTTAAATGCTATGATCTATTGTCTGTCATTTCAATCACCTGCTGTACAACCTCAAGACTCCTTCCTGGCCCCTCAGGCTTGCTTTATCTCTGCCTTTGGGGATGTTTTCAGGATGACATCATCTTCACTTCAGAGTGAGCAAACCCCGTTCAGACTCCTGATCTTTTGAGATGAAATGCTACCCAGGAATCTTTCTCTCAACTCTTTGGCTCTTCCTCGATACTACTCTCTACTTATAACTATTTAGTGGTGCTGTTTTTCTAACCCATCATATACAGTAATTATAATCTTCATGAGGGTAAGGATCACATATTATTCTCTCACACCAAGTATAAGTTAAGGCACATAGTAGTTTTTTAACAAACATTTTGAATGAAGGAGTGCATAAGATGCATTTCTGGATTGTTTGAATGTGAGTTATAGAGAGGGAGAGAAAAAGGAGTGTGTGTGTGTGTGTGTGTGTGTGTGTTATATGTGTGCTGTGCACATGTTCATTTGTGTGTATGTGTATATGGTATGTATGCATATGCTGTGTATATATTCATTTGTGTGCACATGTATATGCATGAAGTTTAGAGCTTGACATCAGATGTCATGCTTCACTTTTTTTTTTTTTTTTAAGCAAGGTCTTTCCTGAATCTGGATATCGATATGTTGGTGGGTCAGCAGGCTCCATAGATCCTCCTGTCTCTTTCTCTTCAGTATTGTGATTACAGGCGACAGCTACTATACTTGCCTTTCAGAAACTGGAACTCAGGCTCTCATGCTTATGTGGCAAAGAAATGGCATTAAGAACAAAAAACAAAAACAGTAAGAACAGCAAAGATATGTACTTCTTATTGCCTGTTTTTGCTCTCAGCCTTATTTAATTAAGTAATTGATGTGTACCCAGTGTAGGTGACGTCATACTTTCTAGTTTATGGATTGGAAAACCAAGGCAGAAAGAATTTAAGTAAGACATAGTAAGGCCTAAGGCATAGATTAGACTCATTCTAGACTCAGGGCTTGTGTGTGCCTGATATCTAGTCTCCATCACAGCTTAGGCTGCATCCTGATACTACTCTTGTACTCTTAGGGTACACATAAGTCTTGCTCCATGGCTGGGAGAAAAGATGAGCAAGAGGTAATAAACTTCATTATGCTGTAAGAATACCTTTTAAAAGGTTACAGGGGGTTGTTCTATTGAATTAGTAGTGTGTTTATGATCAATGTTCAACACGGGGAAACAAAAGTATGTAGGTTTATCCTCTATTCACACCTAAATGATACATATATAAAGAGCTTGGGGGAATTAATTGCCTCTGTGTATTAGGTCAATGATTTGGCAGTCTTTCATAACATAAGCACAGCAGAGTTAGAAACACTGTTGTGTGAAGAGATTGACTGGGGCAACAAGAATGCAGAGAAGTTCTGAGGAACAGCTGTGTGAAGGGATGAAGGCATACTTCCTGGATCTAAAATGGCCCAAAGACATGGAAGTTAACATGCTTGTCTTCTTATGAATTGAAAGTAAATACACTAGCTTGCTCTACATAATGAGTTCTCAGCCATCTTGGTCCATTCTCATCCAACCTCCCCAAAAGAATATACCAGCATCTACCATGACTTTTCAACTCAAAGAGAATAAGAAGTTGCTTTGTTAAAATGCGTTCAGCTTTTAGGTTTACTTTTGTGCCTTTAAATCTCCTGTCTGATAGAATATTTAAAATGAAGCTAGTAGCAGATAGAAGATCTATGATGCAAAATAAGAGACTGGGTTTCTTGTGAGGTAAAATGCCTTGCACAATTTCAGTACATCACTACTCCTACCACCGCCAAGAAAACACAAGTATGTATAATCTATAGATTCCTGTACCAGGAGCCTGCAAGCATGGTTTGATCTCATATAAGACATGCATAGATTCCTGTTCTGGTTCTGCCAATTTTATTCACTGGCCACCATTTTCAAATGGTGATTTTTGATTCCCTGTGTTAGATATAGTGCTGGCAGCATTTCATATGGCTAGGGCTTGGCTAGTAGAGCGTGGGTTAACTTGTGGTTAGTGCCCAGTATTTGTTAGCTGCTGTTATTATAGGTACTTCATTGAGCCCAAGGTATTGCAGTCGTGTGTATCTTTGGGTTCCATTGGTGATAGCAAAACAAAACTACCTGGGTCCTGCTTTCAGCTCAACTAGTCATATGGTCAAGATGGTTATTTTTTTTTTCTCAACTTCAGTTTCTTAGTAAAATTAGTGAGCCAGAGAGGCTCAAGTGAGATTATTGGTATGAAAACATGTAAAATGTAACACTTGAGTTATAAGGAGTACATATGCTGGGTTCTGGTGTGGTGTGTGGATGCAGAAAGACTTGAAGAGAAAGATGTTACTGACTTTTCAGCTCATTTTTGTGATTACATTGCTGAATAAAACATAGTAGCTTTTGGAAACCCATGTATCAAGGACTCTCTACACTCATAAGATTGAATCACAAAAGGGCCTCACAGCACAGATACTTGGGTACCTCCCACTGGGTTTGCCAAAAGTAGGGCATGAATCATATTTTTAAAAAGCATGTATAACATGTTGTTGTCAAATATATATTGTCTAATATGCAGCCATGGCTGGGAAAGACTGAATTCGATTTAGGTGTGTAACATACAAAGAAGTGATGGATTTCAAGCCACTTGCTTTCTCTATTTAAGACCAAGATAACCAGTAGTTCTATTATCCCAGATGATGTGGCTGTGGTATCATTGATGATACCAGAAACAGATTCAAGAATTGGTAAAATTAAAAGAATCTAGTTCATTCTGGTGTAAATCAACTAATAGATTTTTTTTCAAATAATTGCTTATATTGGCCTGTATAAATGTTCATCATTGGAATAGTATCTGATCTATGGCAGATGCTTAAAAAAATTGGTTAAATAACTAAATTAATAATCACAATGAGCATTCATTTTAATGTCATACACACTGCTTTTATTGTTTCCTGTACACAGAATGCCTAATATATTAAAATGCAAAGTCAATTGCTCTTCTGAGAAGCAGTGGGATATTTGATGCAATGGTGTAAAATTTTAGACCTCCAAAATATTTACAAAGTTGGAGGTTGAAGGTGGTTAGTCCCAGATAACATTTAAATTATCTTTATCCCTAACTCCTTAGATATGAATGGAAATTAGTGTATTTGAAGTGCTTCAAACCTTCCATCCTATCTACAATATTTGAACAACAGAATAAGAATGGATTGATACCATTGATTATAATGGTATTCATTTTCCTTTTGGACCAAGACACCTGAAGCTACAAGTTTGAAAGATATATACATAGTTTTTCCAACCTACTTTAAGAAACATTCAACCTCCCTTCTAGCCCACCACTCACCAGAGACATTGGAAGAGAAAAGTTATTAGGACATGGGAAATAGTCCTGTTTAGAAATAGTTTTTTGGTGGGGTTGTTTGATCTTCATTGTCAGGATATCAGCAGTCCAGTTCAGTAGCGAACACCAAATATGAATCAGCAGCTGCAGTCCAGTTCTCTTGGCAATCACCACACACAAACCAGCAAGGACACTTCAATCCTGAAGAAACCCACAAGACTCTCCAACCAGCCCGAGGCCTCCAAAGTGGCAAGAAGCAGCAGGAACCTCAGGAGCAGTTCGTTGGCAAGTTTCTCTCTATGGCATCACCACAAGTGGAGCTCAGCAACACAATGTAAGACAAACCAATATATTCCATTAGTGAAACAGCAAGGCAAGCAAAGCAAACCAATGCTTAAGATTCTACTGTTTGTGGGGTGAAATTTGTATTCCTTCTGAACATCATGCATCCTTTTATATGTCTGCTATAATGAAATATCCCTTCACTTGTGTCGGCTTCAGGAAAACATTCTTTCATGTGTCTGCTTTAGCAAAACATCCTTTCACCTGTGTGCCTCAGCAAAACATCCATTTGTCATAACTGACTTTCCAAAGAACTAGAAGTTTCCACTTGAGAAAGATTCTAAATATTTCTCTGCATTTTGGAAAGCTTAAAAAATTTTGTCTACCATGTCAAACTGTGGAGTTTAAGATGAAATAACAAAACAATGAAAATGAAAATCAGACATTCAAGTTAATGTGATGGAGGTAGACCAGATATCTAGATTTAAGATTTTCTGTGAAGTGAGATTACAAGTGCAGTCTCATAGATCCCAGATGAATATTTAAAAAATCCTGTTCTGAGGTAAAGATATTATAGGGGGAAGTAAATGATTGTGCCACTTGTAGGTCTGACTGTGTGACAAAGACAAACTCTGGCGGCTTGTGCTTTTTCAGAGAGTACTTGTGCCATGTGTATTCCACAATTATATAATTAGAAGACTAAAAATACCAACATTTAAAAATCAGAAATTTTTACATTCTTAAAAATTCTTCTTCTCTCTAAAATATTTCAACTCTATATTTCTTCTTGGAAATAAAAAGATTGGAAGGTCTCTGATCCCTTCAAATGGGACAGATAGCCAAAGAATAACCCCACATGAGTAGGATCCCAGAGTATTTTCTATGATTATCTCTCAATGTACACAGTTGTAGTTTTGGCAGAATGTGGCAGTTAGCATGGCCAGTATCCTCTTGGTCACTTGTGATTCAACATACAGAGTTTGTGTCTGGTACTCTGGCCCAACCCCTCTACATGGTAGAACTCAAGTCATCTGATCCATTGTTTCTCCTTTTGATTCCATAGCTAGTTGGGATTCTTCTTTTTTCCATCTCCAAAATCCAAAAACTTTGGTTTTGGGTGGAAGAGTTTAGTTGGTAAATTACTTTAGGATAATGTGTGCAAATTTGAACTATAATTTATGTAATAGTTTTGTGGATATCATGGCAAATAACCACAAACTGGGTAGGTTAAAACAAGAAACTTTATTTTCTCACTTTGGAGAGCAAGACTCAAAAAGTATTGTCTGGAGTTTCTGAGGGAGAATTTATTCAATGCTTGTTTAGCTTTTGATAACCATTCTTGGCATTCCTTTATTAGTTGGAGCATCTGTTCATCTCTCCCATGCATGGTGTTCCTCTCTATCTGTCTCTGTCACTCTTCTCATAAGGACACTTGTTATATTGAACTGAAGATTACCCCAGTGACCTCAACTTTATTTTCATCTGTAAAAACCCTACTTTCAAATAAGGGCAGATTCACATCTACTCAAGTTCAGAGCTTGAATAGATCTTCTAAAGGACACAGTTGACTGCATAAATAAGTCCGCCATTTGGTCACACTATCACAGACTCAATGGCTTTCTGAAAGATCCCCTTCAGTTCTCAAAACTACACTGTTGAGCACACAATCTGTTGAGCACACAATCTAAGGAGATTCTTAAGCCCTGGGAATTTCTCTTTTTCTATACTACCTCCCCATTGAAGATTTCATTTTATGTCACTGTTATATGAAAAGATTTCATTAAATACATCTGCAGTGGGAGTGCTAAACTATTTTAACTCTCAGAATTTTAATTTTGTCTAATTAAAAATTCACAGATGTTCCAGCATTTGAATTGTTGATTTTTATTTTTTTCAAATTTTGTCATTTTCATTGTGTGCTTTATATCTTTATATTTTAGTTATTCTTTCATATAATATCAATTTTATGATGTAATAATGTTGATATTTAATATTTGTTTTCTACATGCCAACTATACTTCACTGTGCACACTATGTAACCTCATTCTCAAAAGGTAGGTGCAACTCTCCATATTATAGAAATGAGAGACTGAAGCTGTTTAAAATTAAAGAGAATTTTCCGGCCTCTGAGCTGTGAATTACAGAAAGCTATGATTCATGCCTAGCTCCAAGATGTGGGACTTTCACTGACTTCTACTAGTATTCTAAGATGAGAATTACAGATCTTAAAAATAAGCCAACATTTATGTTTTTATTTACATAAAACACAGAATCACAAGAAGCTTGAATTTGGTAATTAAATACAAACAAATAAGCTTTGTCCATTCTCATACTCCTCCCAAGACTTCTCATCCTTAAAAAGATCTCAGTTGCTTTCTATCCATAGTCCTAAAATCACACACACATACGTACACAAATACACCCCACTCAACATATAGACACATACACACATGCATGCACACAGATTCACACACTCATACACACACACACACACTCACACATGGAGACATACACACAGACATAAACACACACACACTTGCACACATACCATACACATTCACAAAAACAAACTCACACACATAGTCTCATATGTACAATGGTACACACACACATACAAACACACACAGTATACACACACTCATTGACATACAAACACACACATATAGACACACATACACACCATACACACATACACTCAGACACAGGCACACACGTTTGCACACACGCATACACATTCATACACATACTACATATACATACACAGTCACACACACAACCCTATACTGTTCATCTGGTTGCAAACTCCAGAGACTTATTATTCTCTTTCTCCATCTATAACTTGCTCACTACTTTTGGCTAAGATGTCAGAGTTGTTTCTTATCTATCTCTTTAAGCCATCTTCTCCCTAGTTCCTCCAAGGCACCATTGTTTATGACAAGGAAGGTTGACATTATCTTAGCTGGATCCATGCCTATCTTTGACTGTTGGCGACTTACTCACATTTACTCTCTCCTTGGCCTGGAACTTGCCTAGCAGCCTAGGATGACTGGTCACTAAGTCTCAGAGACCCGGTATCTTTGGTTCCTAATCCCTGTCTCCATCTTTACAGGGCTTCACCTGTCTGTGCCTCCATGAGGCATATGCTCTCATGTGTCTCAGCTTTCTAATACTGATAAGCAAAATGAACCCCATTTAGCATGACTTCATCTTTAATTATATTTTTAAAAACTTTATTCCCTATCAAGATCACATGTGTAGATAGTGAAGGTACAAGATATAGGTCTTGCAAATCAGAGCTTCAACACAGCATTTGTGTGTGTGTGTGTGTGTGTGTGTGTGTGTGTGTGTGACTTATAGGCTTTGAGCTAGTGTTTTGACTATAAAATAGAGATAATAATACTCTCAGCTAGCTATGGCTCTTGCAAGGACTAAATGGCAAGTATATTCAGGACTCATATAGTATCTGCTACATACCCCAGACTTAAAGTATTCACAGCCCTTTGTTTCTCTCCACATTCTCAGCATTTTTTCTTCCCATACAGATACCCCAATTCCTCTTATGGTCACTTATGCTTGCTCAGGTTTGAAACACAAATCTCTCTATAGTTGGATCTATCCTCTCTTTCATTAATCTAGATGATGATTTTGAAGTGATTCTTTCAAACTAATGTATTTCCCTTTTACAGGACCTATAGGGACTCATAGTCCAAGGACAGGTAAAAGACTACTTTGCGTTGAACAGTACACAATCCCTAAGTCTCCTTCGAGGACTGTTTCTTTCAATGAAGAAAGTGTTGGAGACACCTGTCCTTCCTTGTCATCATCCAGTGAAATGGAAGAAGATGATCTGCTCTTTACTATCAATGAAGAGCACAAGCCACCTAGACGACTATCCACGCAGACCTGGACCAGCCCATTTCTGGAAATGCAAGCTGCCAGTAAGCTTCTTAAAAGATCACAGACAGTGAATACCATTTCTCTGGAAGCTGCAGGTAGACACATACCACTTCAGAACCATCCCTTGGGCAACTCCAAGGGAGATCCTGGTAGGTATCACATTGTGGTTTCTAACTTTTCTTGTCTCAGCTTGTCACTTACCAGGTTTTAACTTCAATAGAAACACTGATTATTGAATTGGAGGTAAGTCATATTCTAGACGCACACCAAGGGCCATATCAGTTCAACTTAGACTACTTGTTGACAAACATGACACTCGAGGTGATATCAGGTGTGTTATTGATAATTAAGGTGTTATACTGGACAGTGGCAGTGACATCATTCTAACCTAAATATATGTTAAGCTGCTATCATGTGTTATACTCTATGCTGAGCATTTTAGGTTGACTTAAATCCTACACAGCATTTAGGCAGTTAGTCTCCTCGATGTACAAATAAAGGAGCTGTGAATTAATGGGATAGGTTGATATGTGTGAAAACTAGGTGTTTCATCTTCAGCTGCCACAGTAGGAGAAGTGATTAAAAGTAAGGGAACAGAGGGTAGGGAAATAGTTCAGTGGCTAAGGTGTTTGAAAGACCTGAGTTTGAATCTCTAGAACCCATGTAAGCTGGGCACATAAGCACATGTCTATAATCCTGGAGCTTCAACCATGAGAATGGGAGGTGGGGAACATGAGAATCCTTGGAAGTTCGTAGTCAAGCCATTCCAGCATACACAGTGGTGAAGGACAACAAAAAGTAGAGAGGCTGTCTCAAACAAGGTAAAAGGTGAGGGCTTAAATATGAAGTTCTCCTCTGACCTCCACACAGGCTGGTGCACAAGTCTGTGTTTGCATACTCACATGTGTGTTTATCCATGCACACATATGGTAGGTACATGTGCACACAAGCCTACACATGTACATGTACACACAAAGGTTTGTTAAAACTAAATGACTAAATATAAAGAAATGGAACATAAGAAAGGGGTTTTGGAACTGTAGATCTTGGGTCATGTCTCAGCTCTCTCATGCCAATTCTGTAGCCATGATACAGTTCTGTGAATGTTTCTTGAACTTAGTCTCTTCATCCATAAATCAAGGATAAGTATCACTATGTAGAGTGTTGTGAAGGCTTTGATGCCTTAGTGTAGGGGAATGCCAGGGCAGTGAGGTGGGAGTGGGTGGGAGGGTGGGGGAGCACCCTCATAGAAGCAAGGGGAGAGGGGATAGGATAAGGGGTTTGTGGAGGGGAAACCGGGAAAGGGGATAACATTTGAAATGTAAATACATAAAATATCCAATAAAAATAGATAAATAAATGAAGAGTGCTTGTAATTAGATGGTTCATTAAAAAAAAAAAAAATTCCCCAAACACAGTAAAGACTATGTGATGTTGGTGGTGCTCATGATTCTGATGTTCAAACTAGAGAGGTAATGTAAGGAAAGCTGTAGGCCACTACTTAGAAGGAAGGGTTGGGTTGATGTTAACATAATGTTAATGTTAATGTGATGGAGGGTTTTTAAAACTTTGGGGGTAGGGTGGGGTGGGAGGAGAGAGATTTCACTCTAGATGCTAAGACAGATTCAGTAAGATGGTCTACTGATACTGAGTCTGAGATTCTTTCATGTCTGGGATGCCGGCTCCAATAATGGGATGCAGATTATGTGAGTTGGTTAATACTTTTTAAAAAACGTATGTGTGTGTATGTTTATGTGTGTACAGGTACCCGTGTGTGTGTGTGTGTGTGTGCGTGCATGTGTGCATATGTGTATGTGCGCATGTATATGTGTGTGAAGGACAGAGAACAGCCTCATATCTCATCCCGAGGAGTCTGCCTCCTTTTGAGATAGAATTCATTGGCCTGGATCTCACTCGTTAGGTTATACTGGCTGACCAGAGAATCCCAGAGATCCTCTGATCTCCACCTCCTTAACTCTGGAACTGCAAACACCTGTTCCTACACCGGGTATTTTTTTTACATGGGCTCTGGGGATCTAATGCTTGTGAGGCAAGCATATTATCAACTGAGCCATCTCTCCAACCTAGTTAACTTCTTTTGAGTCTTGCTCTGTGTAAGGCAATGTACCAGTGTAAACATACAGCTTCATGTGATCCCTCTACTGAGATAGAGAAAGTTATTCTCATGATTTAGAAACAGAATTGGGGTTCTGTTACTGTAGGGTTGACATCATGATTCAAGCTTCTCACCGTGACCCCAGGTCAGAACATCCTTGTGCTACGATGTTAACAGGACAAGGACAGTTCTACCTGTCCTTTCTATGTTCACAACGCTTAACCCTTTGCCATGGTCTCTCCTCAAATAGTTAACTAGTTTAATTTTCCATGGTCAAGTCTTTAGTGGAGTATGACACATTTGGGCCTTCCTAATCTCCTTTCTTCATTTTACTCTTTGGATTTATCAACGAATTAACCATGGTATCATGTGTTGGCTTCCTTCACCTCCCCCTTCCCACAAACAGAATAAAACTGTCTATGCACAGATATATGGCTTGCTCTATTCTTTTCTGTATCCCTAATGTCTTGAATGTTGTTGGGCACCTTACCAGATTCTCATATATTAGCCGGTGAATAAATGAATGAACAAATTTAATTTCATCAGCAATCAAGTGACATAGACAGTAAAAGCTCCATGTTCCCAATGAGAACAAAGAAGCATAGGGCAAGCTCATGTTCCATGACTGGACTCCCATGACCTGAATTTTGCTACACTACACTCTCATACGAAACCTGTTGCTTGCTAAATGCATCATCATGATCACCGAAGTGTTCTGAAGGAAAGAATGTCTGTTTTTTTCAACTTAAGAGATACGACAGTATATTCTGCCTATGTCACACCCTATTATGTTATATCCTATTATGCTACGTTCCAGAATTTCAGTAGATTTTTATGCACTAAATATGGTAAATAATTAAATGGCTCATCTGCAAGTGCTGGACATCCACATTAATAGGTGTTATTAGGTTTTTGCACAGTACTGGACATTTGAAAATGGCATTCCATTTTTAAGTTTGGGAATAATTCTCACTTTGGGTTCTTCTTGTGTTATTTGTCTATTTGTCAGGTTTATTAAGAACACAGTGGAAAACACTCAGTGTACCTCATAGGTACAAAGCAATGTGGTGGAAACGGAACTTAATTCCTTAGAGATACAATGGCTATTCAACATCCGGTGATAGGGAGATACTATTATGCATTCCAATTTTATACATTTTTGAAAATAATTCTGTGGGTCATTTAAAATATTCTAGCAATTTTCTTGTTACTGAAAAGCCTATAGAGACTTGCAAAGAATGATTTAAAGCCTGTACATTATCTTAATTTATTACTAAACAAATAGATTTCTAATGCATGTGGTCAATGCGTAGAATTTCTCAAATAAAAAATATAATACTATATGCATAAAATGCAGATAGAATATATAACAATGTAGGTGTGATTGAGCAAAGAAAAAAATTAAGTTGGATAGACTCAGTTTCAGAGTAATCTATTTTTTGTTTTCATTTTTTCATCTGGTTTTACAACTTCTAATAAAATCGACCAAGTAACTAACTTTGGGATTTGTTTTCAGATCGTTAGTTGTCAGTCTGAGCGGGCCATTGATCTTTTCTAGCATACCTAACATGATTCGATAACTTTTCTCTTTACAAACTTCCGAAAATAGAAGATGGCGTCCCACTTTGGTCGTTCTCTTGGAAGATTTGAACAGGTTCCTTTGAAACACTGTTCTTCCACTCCGGATCCTGTCTCAGGTGCCAGCAAAGGAACATTCAGCATTTGGATTATGTCACAGGGTAGCCAGGGATTCTCTTTTCTCTTTCTCCATCCCAGCTGCTGCCCTGTGAGGCTTGTCCAAAGGCTGAGTTCAACTGTTGCACTGCTTTTTCTTCCAGGTCCTGTGATGAGACCTTTTACTGCCATTGGCCTCTGCAGAAATGTCAGTCAGAACTCCCCTTCACAGCCGATCATCTGTAAGACTTCCGAAACTGTGCAGCAGGATAAAGAGCCAGCTTCGGGTTCCCCAACACAAACAGATTCCCTAACCGTGTGCGGAAGTGCGTTAGGAAGAGGCACGGTTGCCATAACACCAGAGACGCCCCTCAAGCATCCTCATCTCCCCACCGAAAGGAGGCCAAAGGCAGTTATCTCTTTCCCTGCCCGTGTGGTCAAAGAGCCCCTGCCTCTGCTCGTGGGCTCTTCTACCCGTTTATTTTCCAAGAAGTTAATGAAGGCTTGCTCTTCAGCGGCCCCGCGCCCACCCCGGGATTTCCATAAGGCTTGTTCACAGAGTCTTTCCAAGCCCGTGGTGAATACTCACACACACTGCTGAGAAGGAATTGTTCTGCAAGCTCTGCCCATCTTCCAGTCAAAGCCTGGCCAGAACAACAGAAAGGGCCTCAGATGTACTGGTTTCCACAGAACCATTGTTACGCTTTGTGAAGCATTTTTGAACCTAATAAATAATGTCAAAAGTCTCTATCGCCGCCAAAAAAAAAAAAAAAAATGTTCTTTTTGAAGCATTTGTAATAGTATTTTTGTTCTGCAGTGTCTCCCACTGTTACAAAGAATTTGTGCTGCACAATGCACCGCGTGCCACTTTGCAGCATGGCCTGCTGGGATCAGAAGGTTGGGCTTTTGTCTTGCTGTTACAGGTAGGTTTCACTTGGCAGCCTAGGCTTAGGGTTAAAGATATTTTCTAACGGCCTTCAGGGTTTCTGCGTAGACGTTTGGAAAGCATAACTGAATACCTGTAATATAATAGTTAACATGGAATTTGATTGCTGGGGAATTCTTTAAGCTATAGGAAGAAGGGTTTCGTGTCAGAAACCTGAAGCCACATCCTAGCTGGTGGCTTTGAAACACTTGGAAGTAAGTTTAATGTTTTTGTTTGTTTTGCTTTATTTATTTTTTTCTTTTGTAAGAAGATTCCAAAGTTTCTGATTTGTAATAGGAAAATCTGGCTACTTAGGGAATGTACTATCAAACCGGTCATTCTAAATAACATATTTAAAACATTTTGGATAACTTAACAGACTCACGTGTCCGTTAGCTTTATCAATGATTTTATGGGATGACATTTGTTGTTTCCAATGTTCGTGGAGAAACAGGAACCAATGTGATCAACATGCAGTCTGACTACTACAGTCTCCAGTTTCCCCACAGGCTTGGGCATGGGAAGTTTGATGCACGGAGTTTATGACGATTACCTACTTTAATATTTAGCTCAATGATCTATAAATGCCTATATGTGGATAAATAGTACAGCTACATTTGAGACATCGCATCTCTCATTCAAATTTCAAGTCTCAGAATTTGGTTTTTAAAGATTTATTTATTTTTATGTTACATTTATGAGTTTTTGCCTGCGTATGCATAAGTTCTATATGCGTGCCTGTTACCTGTGGAGTCAGAAGAGGGCATGGGATCCTCTGGAACTGGAATTGCTGGTGTTGGGAGGTGAACTCAGGTCCTCTGCAAAGAGCAACTGGGGCTCTTAACTGCTGAAAAGCTATCTCTTCAGCTCCTGAAGTCTCAGAATTTCAGTGGGAGTAAAGTGTTGTCATAAGAAAACTGTATTCCATTTAGGAATGTGTTTAGCTCCCCTGAAAATTATTTAATTTTTAAAAACTAGTGGTATTTGCTATGAGTGAAAAACTTTGAAAAGGTAGTATACCAAACTCTAAAGCTTTCAGGTTAATGCAGTTTTTAAAGATTCATTTTCTTATTACTTGTTATTAATATGGCTTATTATGGAGAACATGCAGATCATCAATGTTGATTGAGTATTCTGGGTATCTGGTCATCAAAGTTCATTCGACAACTGTAAGTTCAACCTCACGCCCTTCGTTTGGGGAGCAGTGTGTAGATAAACTGATGGATTTGATTCTGAGATATTCTAACAGGTGATTCAATTATGAGTTAGCATGTAGTGCTTCCCAGGCAGGAGAACATTGATTGCCTAAGGAGATTCAAAAATCAATGAACTAAAATTCAATAACAGCTAATGCTAAACCAGAAACTGGACTTAACATATTAGATGGATTCCCTACCTATAGAGGTACAAATGGGTGAATTTATCTAAAAATTTAATGTAGAAAAAGCAGTTCTGTCCAGAATTGAGAAAATGGATACGGGCAACAGATAAAAATATGTATATATTACAGTCTGAAGCACCTTTGCTAATTTCTTCCATGGAATACTAGATGTGGCATGAGATGGAGAGTCTATAGCCAAGTCTATGAGGGGCAGCTCACTGTGATTCCTCTCAGAGGACTACACAAGCATATTAGGCCCTAGATGTATGTCACAATAAAAATTCAATAAACTATATATAACTCAGTATACCTCATATTTATTTATCAGAGACCCTTGGAATGTGTACATGCATTTTTGTTTGTTTTGAGACAAGGTTTCTCTGGATAACCCTGGCTGTCTTGGAACTCACTATGTAGACCAGACTGTCCTCAGACTCACAGAGATCCTCCTGCCTCTGCCTCCCAAGTGCTAGGATTAAAGGTGTACACCACCATACCCAGTTTGTATGTTTGTTTTTAAAATAGTATAAATTAACATCTGCCAACACTAGTGCTCTGTGAAATACATATGGAGCAATATTTGAAAAAACACTGAAAATTCTAAGAATGGTTTACGGTAGGAAGTACTTTTGAATAAGTAAATAATCAGAGATAACCAAGAAACACTTCAAGAAGCCATTTTTACTTGAATAGTGTCTTAGTCAGGGTCTCTATTCCTACACAAACATCCTGACCAAGAATCAAGTTGGGGAGGAAAGGGTTTATTGACCTTACACTTCCATATTGCTGTTCATCATCAAAGGAAGTCAGGACTGGAACTCAGGCAGGTCAAAGATCAGGAGCTGATGCAGAGGCCATGGAGGAATGCTGCTTACTGGCTTGTTTGCTTGCTTGCTTGCTTATAGAACCCAAGACTACCAGCCCACAGATGGTACCACCCACAAGGGGCCCTCCCCATTTGATCACTAATTGAGAAAATGCCTTACACCTGGATCTCATGGAGGCATTTTCTCGACTGAAGCTCCTTTCTTTGTGACAACTCCAGCTTGTGTCAAGTTGACACAAAACCAGCCAGTACAAATAGTAAATGAGATGTCTCGGGTTACTTCCTGGTTTTGAGTACATGCATTTGGGAGAACACTTAATTGGCCCAACTCTGAACATACTTACTGATAGATGGGAAGAACTTCTAATCTTGACTGTCACATATGTGGGCTTTTATGCCAAAACTAGTACTAGAATTTAGACACAAAGATAATATGTACAGAGCTCTTTCCTATTATTCTGCAAATCAGTGCTGAATTCCTCATTTATAACCCAATGTTAGGAAATACATAATATGTCTTCATGTACAACTCAGGTAGGGAGGACAAGAATGAGGTCTCATACACTAATGGAAAATTGTTTAACAGGTTCAGAATTACAGCTTGCACTTCTTTCTACAGGGATATGTAATTTCACTTTCAGCACATTTATTACCATATACTATAAGTATCTTATCAATATGAAATGTCCTCTTCATGAAAAAAATAATTACCTGAAACCTACATTTTAAAGGGTGATAAAGTACTGGTACGTTAGGGGAAGGAGATGATGTTTGAGAGAATTTTTGATGATGAATGTTCCTAAATCAGGAATTATTCTGTAACAGATCAAATAAATAAAAAAGAAACAATTTATAGAGTTAATGTTTATTGTGTATTGGGATTCTTCTCAGCACTTGATGTTTACTAATAATTCATTTATTCCTTACAATGACTTCATGAAGTAGTTTCTGTTGTCTCCATTTAACAGATAAGGATGCTTTATTTTTAATGGTAAGAACTGTACACATTTATAAAAACAACCTCAAAACTATATCATAAAATTATACCCTATATATATTATTAAGGCTAGTATATTTACATGTATGGGATGTGTGTACATTCTACCAGTATCTATAATTAAAACTGTCATCTGTGCTATTTATCCACAGTGGAGAGAAGGAGTGCATAACTGGGGGCTGACAAAATATCATACATTTCAGAGCAGAGCAGCATCAGAGGTTCTTAGCATCCAGCTCTTTGTCTGAAATGACAGTTACTCTGTGAATGAAGGCTCAGATGATAAGGGAAGGTGATTCTGGAGTTTATAAAAGATGCAGCACTATTCCATATTACTGGAGGTGACCAGCATCAAACTTTTGAAGTGAAGGAGGGGAACATTATACTGTTCTGTGACTGTGACTAGAGCTTCTCCATTTGACCCAAGTCGCTTCACTGGTACACTTGGGTGACCTGTTTTATTTGCTGCAAAGGATAATCTGAAGATGGGTTTTGCTATCAAACCGTTATATCTTGAAGAATGAGAGTAGCATGCAAAGGTCAGTTATTGTCCAGCACTGACGTATGAACAATGCCAATAATAATGAGCATTCTTATCATCACTGCTTGTGCTGGACCAATGCACGATGTCCGTGGCTCCATCTGCATTATGTTTCACAGTGCTTCTGATGATCATACTGCCACGTTCCTTTTTGAGAACTTTTTAGATACTGTCTTAGGGTTTCTATTGCTGTGATGTGAACACCTTGACCCAAGAGTGATCTGGGGAGGAAAGTATTTATTTGGCTTATAGATTATAGTCCATCATTGGAAGAAGTCAGGACAGAAACTCAAATAGGGCTGGAACCTGGAGGTAGGAGCTGATGCAGAGGCCGTGGAGGATGCTGCTCACTGGCTTGATTCCCATGGCTTTGCTCAGCCTGCTTTTTTTTTTATAAAACCCAGGTCTACCAGCCCAGGGATGGCATCAACTATAATGGGCTGGGCCCTCCTCCACTGATCACTAATTGAGAAAATGCCTTACAGCTGGATCTCATGTTGGCATTTCCTCAACTGAGGCTTCTTTCTCTCTGGTAATTATAGCTTGTGTCATTGATACACAAAACCTGCCAGCTCAGATATGTTATTGTTAACCTCCATCAGAGAACAAGGAAGGGAGTAGTAGGTTACCATTTACCAACCAGGAACCGAAACAGTGTGTTTCCCTCACCCATACAAACACCACACAGCAATATCATCTGTAAATCAAGTTCCATATTTCATAAAATTGACTAATTGTTCACCTAGAACCTTCAGTGTATTCATTTACTTTTCTCTCTTTTAAGAAGGGGTTCTGTTGTACAGCCCAGGCTGCCTGGAACTCATAGTTCTCCTGTATCACACTCTTGAAGGTTGGGTTGGCCAGTTGTCACATCTGGCTAAACCTTCAGTTTAGAAAACGTCATCTTAAAGAGTGGCAGTTGGAGGCTGAAGAGATGCTCAGCAGTTAAGAGCACTGACTGCTCTTCCAGAGGTCCTGAGTTCAATTCCCAGCAACCACATGATGACTCACAACCATCTGTAATGGAATCTGCTGCCCTCTTCTGGTGTGTCTGAAGATAGCTACCCTGTACTCATATACATAAAATAAATAAATAATTATTAAAAAAGAGTGTCAGCTGGCATTGGCATTCCCCAGGTTGACCTTTTAGCTGAACTCTCTAGAAAAGGTTGAGATTTCACACAAAGGAGAGAGAACAAGACACATTTAAAATTTTTATTTTAGGTGCATGGATTTTTCCCTGCACATAAATAATCCCGTGCACTGCATGCAGTGCATACAGAGGCCAGAAGAGAGCACTGGATCAGGGGGAACTGGAGTTCCATACATACATTGTTAACTACCATGTGTGTACTGAGAACTGAACATGAGTCCTCTGGAAGAATAGCCAGTGCTCTTAACTGCAGATTGATGTCTTCAGTCCCAAAGCAGTGTTACTTGTAACTATAAATGTATGTTGAAGATTCAGTGTAATGAAGGACCCAGAATAGAAGCTCTTGTCAGTGAGAGATGAGATTTGGAGGACTGCTTCATAATTCTTAAGGTGTGGGACACCTCTTTTACACAGTCCAAGGTCTTTGTGAAATATGGTCATCTTCCTCTGCTCTTTTACATTGTCCAGGTTCCTTTGGACCCCATGCCTAGGCCCTCACTTCTTTCTCCAGTCCCCCACCTGTATGTTCCTTCCTCAGAGAATCATTCTGAGTTTGTAACTTAGTAACTTCTGGATCAACCTCAAAGACTTAGTTGTATTTCATTGTGAACTATATCTGGATTACTTAGATGTAGATTGTCTTTAGATTTCAGAGAGCGAATCTAAATTTTAAAATACTGAGGTGAATACATTACAATTAAAGTGGAATTTCAGTCTTACTACAATGTCACATTTCAGTATTTTTTTTTTTTTAGAAAAATTTCCCGAATATTTTATGAACTTATGACAATAATTCTAATCGCCCTGTATATCAGGCTCTTAAATGGTGCCTGTCACTATTCTGATTCTTTTACTGTAATGCCACTGCTTCCTCTCAGCCTTAATGTCTTTCTTTATAAATCTTAACATGTTTTTATATGTAAGGATGTGCCTGGTACCCAAAGAGGGTGTCAGGACTGGAGCTTTAGATAATTGTGAGCTGCCATGTGGATACTGGGAATCAAAGCCAAGTCCTCTGGAAGAGCAGTCAGTGATCTTAACCACTTGCCCATCTTTCCAGGTCTTTGTTGCTTATTTTCATGGTTAAAAAGAAACTTTTAAAGGCAGATGGTCATCTGAGATTGTAAAGTTCTAAAGCACATGCACATGATATATTATTTAACCAACTTCAGAATTCAATCATTTTGGTTTTAGTTTGAGAGAAGTTTGTTTTGAAGGCCAGAATTATCTTCCACCTTCCACCTCACCCCCTTTACCCAGGAAGTAAATGAGAATAGAGAGGTTAAGTAACTTTTCCGGAGTCACACATGAGGTACAAGGCAGAGACAGCCCACAAACCTCTTCAGTCTGACTCATATCTCCCTTGCTGCTCTTCCCTGTGTCAGCAGTCCTCGGGTCTCTAGGTTTCTAGAAACTGCACAAAACAAGAACTACTGTCTAAGTGCACTCTCCTCCAGCTGCTTATAGGTCATCAATTAAATGCTCCATACATTTCCTAAAGCACAGCCAGAAAACTTAATATTCAGAGGCAAGGTCTCACCAGCTCAGGTTAGCCTGGGTCTCTCCCTTCTTAGCCCAGAGTGATCTTGAATTTGTGGCAATCCCTTTGCGTGAACCTTCCACGTGCTGAAATCACCACTGTGCCAAACCAGAAAACATAAATCTTGACAATATAAATTCCTACACAGAGTGACCATTTCTTACATGCTTTAAAAATCCACGTTTATTTTCATTTTGTTTAATCTTGCACTTATCTCTTAATACAGAGTGTGTTTGGATGTTTGGAATGGCTAAAGCTATCCATAAATGGTCTATTAACTGATACCTCCCGTTTGAACTCTTCTTCAGGGTGAAATAAAAAAAAAAATCAGCATAACATGTTAGTTCCCTCCTTCCCACACCTCTAGGCTAAAGTTGAATTCTTTGAGATCAAGACGTGTGTGTGTGTGTGTGTCTGTCTGTCTGTCTGTCTGTCTTTAACAATGTTCTCTTCACACGTCCATGCATAGGCTCAACAATTGCTTGTTGACCCATTTTAACCTCTTTTGAGCTTCATCTTCAAAGTGTAACTGTCCTTGACAATGAAGGAGACCTTCCTATTGTCTGGTCCTTCCAGGCAATCTTTAGCGTGGAGCTCAGTGGCTTTCAGATGGAGGGGTTGGCAAGAGGAAAGAGACAAAGTAAGCTCTTGTTCCTGAGTGACTTTTCTGAGGTTCCCCTTTCTCTCTTCGAATGGGGCATTTCTATAGAAGATGACGGACGTTTTGACAGGTGCAATATGCTTTGAACTGTCGTGGCCGATAATTCTTTTGTCTTGGCGTTTCCCAGCAGAATGGTACATCTCTAGATGCTGATATGCAAATTGTTTGCTATTCATTTAGTGTGCTGAAGCCTTCCTCTTTGCCTTTTCTCCACCTCTCTCTTTAGGCCCTTTGCACGCATGTCACTAACCCAGATGGCAGGGCCAGCATTAACTCAGGGCACACTTCCCCACCTCCCTGCCCCATCTCCTCTTTTAAAACATGGAAATCATTTTCTTCATAGTTTCCTCATTATTATTTTTTTAAATGGAGTAAAAGAAAAAAATTACCTGAAGGTGTGAAAAGGGCAAACATTATAGATAGCCCAGGCACCTGATGATCACAACCACCATTTGCATATTGGAGCACATCCTTTCCAATATTTTCCTTAGCATATCCACTCATGGAGTTATTTTTATAAAAATGAACTCATACTATACATACTGTTCTATAAATTCATTTTCCTCCATCATAATGAACTGTGATAAATACATTTTATATAGCTTTTTTTTTAAACTCATCACACTTATGGATGTAAATTCCTAATTATGGAGTTTGCTGGTTAAAATAAATTTGGTAACTTTTGTCCTGATCCAGACCAATTTCTAAGCAATTGATCTGATGTAATTTCTTATTTGTAGAAATTAAGAAATGGTGCTGTTACTTAGAAAAAGATGTAGTCCGACTCACGATCCTACACCTTGATTCTAAAATCTTCTGCATTCTCATTTAGACAAGATTGAGCTACACAGAGTTTTTCTGCTTTGCTATAAATGTGAGCAAGCTTTTAATCTGAAAAACTGGAAGACTAGTCAGTGGGGACTAGAACTGGGGGCTCCCAGGGACCTATGGGTAACAGGACAGTCCTGTTGTTCATGTCTGAGATGATACAGTAGTGATGCTTAATTTCTTTTTCTGGTTGGCAGTTTGCATATTTCTATTAATATTTCTATTACATCCCAATGCAATGTTCCCAGAACAACAATAAAAGATGGTCAGAATAACTACGGGGTTTGTGTTTATCAAGTGAAATAAATAAAAACAGCTTACTCTTCCTGCAGGCAATGCTGTCCCTCCTTTTGGCTGTATGTTCTGCTTTCTCATAGTACTAAGAAAATTCTAGAGTCTGTAAAAGAATGAACTAATAGGGAATTTGGGATTAGGGGCTTCTGAGAGAAAAGGTGAGATGTTGAGACGTTTATCCACCTTTGAGAGCTCTATAACTCCTCTACCCGGACTTACTGTTACAGAGAAGGAAAGTCAAAGGCAGCACAGGATCCTTTCCGGGTCTGGCATCCTGAGCTCTGATTTGTAGGGGATCTGAAAAGACAAAATTGTGCACAGTGTTTAACAATATAAAACAATGATCAGTGACTTGCACTAAAACAAAGAAGATTAAATTGGAATGTTTACTGAGGGTGACAGGTAAGAAGATCCAGTTTTCAAATGAGAGCAGACTGAACTACATAAGGAAATAATTCAAGTTTGTGTCCAG
>JADRCH010000033.1:4143795-4167291 GCA_019843965.1 Rhynchomys soricoides
TACTTTGTGTTATTCAGAAAGTCTCCACAGGTTGAAGGGAAGCCCAGAGAAGAAGAAAAACAATGCGGGTGATGACGTCTAAGTTGCAAAGTCGCATGCACTATGTTGCAAAGCCGGGAGACATGGCGGCGGTGGTGGTGGGGGTACTGTGGGTCATGTGATCGGGCTTCTAACTGGGCTTCGTGACTCTGCCTAGTAACAATTGATTAATGCTGTGCGGTAATTGGGCGAGCAGATCCCATCGGCTCTCTTGAGTTTGAAGACTTTCTTATTATCTTGGGCTTTTCACGGCTGCCCTTAGGAAATTTTACTCACAAATTAGGTTGAACAAAGTCTTCTCAAAGAAAATTATTTTCGGTATTTGGTCATCAGGGAGCAGAAGGCTAGATGGTCATTTGCCGCATTGAGAAAGGGAAGAGGAGAAAGCCGCTGGGCTACGGCTCCAGCTTCCTACCTAGGGCTGAGTTTCCAGAAGAGGCCACCGAACAAAAGCTTCTTACTTGAGTGACAGGGTGGCCTCATTTTCCCCTCGCCCTGATGTGTGTGTAGGGTGGGGTGGGGAGGAAGAAGTTTAGAATTTCCAATGTTTCATTAGGTTTTGAGGTTCAGCATCTCTTGACATCTTGTGTTTGTGATAGTGTCCCAGGCTTCTCTGATCTCTGTTGTCCTCTCTGATGATGAGGAGACCCCAGTTTATTTGGTGTTTATTTGTGTGGGTGTAAAATATACACCCTCCATCTTCCTTGTAGGTAGAGTAGCTGTGTAGATCTGTTTCGTTAACAGGATATAAATACCTTCCTATGTGCAGGGTATAAACAGACTCTACCTGTGGCAGAGCTGGGCATGCCTGCCATTCGTTTATGCCTCTTAGTAGTAGGAACAGCCTCCTAAAGGTGGCATGGTTGGTGACTGAACATGCTGGGTGTCAGCACTCCTTTCCATTACGCTGCATCAATGTGAAGATTATTATCAGGGGAAGGTGCGTGCTAACCAAACTTCTTGTTTCTTTGTTTCCAAATAGGGGCCAAGTCTTAAGGATAAAACACACAGTTTCTGGCTACAGTAATTTAGCAATCTGAGCTACGTAGAAGGGCCTGTCCTTTCAATCATTGTGCTTCTGGGAAGTTCTACTTGGGAGCATGGGTCAGGTTACTCTATCACTTGTCCTTGGCAAGATTCTGCTTGTCCAAGTTCTTTCTCACCCCAGCCTTACCAAAGTGATTTCATCCTGCAAGGGGCCACCAGCTATTTGGGTGTTTTCCTGCTTTTAATCAATAGAAGGGTCTTTTCACAAATCAAATTCTGTTTGGGTTCTGAACATTGTTTCAAGTTACTCAATCTCTTCGAGCCATTGCTTCTCAACCTGTGGGTTCCAACCCCATAGGGGTTACATATCAGATACCCTGCATATCATTATGGTTTAGAACAGTAGCAAAATCACAGGTAAGAAGTAGCAGTGAAATAATTTTGTGGTTGGGCTCATGGCAACAGGAGGAACTGTATTTAAGGGTCATAGCATTAGGAAGGGTGAGAACCATTCAGAGTCTCAATTCTAGACCTGAAAGAAAGCAGCCTGCTCCCAAGCTCTGCCACTTATGTCATCACAGAGAAAACATTCTCTGGGCAGCTGAAATGTGTCAGTGGAACAGGGAGGATGGTGAACCAAGACATTACCCATTGGCTTATGATTTGTACTAGTGAGTGGGACACACAACACAGAATTATGGGAAAAATATGGACTTCTTCAGGGGGTCCAAAGAAATCAAAGGTCCAGAAGAAGAATAGGTCAGTGTGAGCACTGGCTGGTCTGAGACACTGGAGAGGAAGCAAATTGCTAGCTTAAGGCTGGTATGTTCAGATCCCAAGCAGTATGAGCCCTTGCAGAGATGACCTTGTGCACCTAATGAAGATCAGATGTGAGGGCCATGAGGCCTTACTCAAAGTTTGTACTTCCTCTTGACTGTGATGAAAAGCATGAAGGGTTTTAAGTCATTACATTTGTACCAGGAATTCAGAAAACAGGGCAGATATAGAATAGAAACAGGAAGTTGATTTAGAAGCCCTGCAGCCATGGTCCAGGGAAATAGAGTGGCAACTTGAAGTAAGATATCAGTTGTGGAAATGGGCACAAGACATCCCCTGACCTACTGTGAGAACTGTGTGCAGTGTTTCTGTAGTGGTTAAAAGTGCTGTCCATGTGGTTCATGTGGTTCCATGAAAAGGCACAGGACGAAATATTAGGAACCCTTCTGAATTCCAGAAGTCAGAGTGAAGCATCTTTCTAGATCAAGTAAAACACAATATGAAATAAAATAGAATGAAACATCTTATGATGCTTAAAGCCAAAGATTCAGAGACATTTCATCCTGGACTGGAATCCTCTGAGCTAAATCTCCTGATTCCTCTCCCTCTCCCTCCTCTCTCTCTCTCTCTCTCTCTCTCTCTCTTTCTCTCTGTGTGTGTGTGTGTGTGTGCGCACACATGCATGCATGTTTCATATGTCATTTGCCTTTGGTAATAGCATTTGTGTTGATAATTTCAAAATACTGTTAAGGTATTTTTTGTTTCCACCTTGTATGGTTTCTGTCATTTAATAAATGAGTTTTGAAAAATCCAAAGGTTTTCATAACTGAAAATATGCCTTTAATGGTACAGTGGTTTGAATAGGTTTGGCCCCCATAGATTTGTGTGATTGAATGCTTGGCCCACAGAGAGTGACACTATTAGGAGGTGTGGCCTCGTTAGAATAGGTGTGGTCTAGCTGGAGAAATGTGTCACTGTGGGGGTGGGCTTTGAGGTCCTATGCTCTTCTCCTTGCTGCTTTCAGATCAAGATGTAGAACTCTTGGCTCTTCCAGCACCATGCCATGCTTCCCACCATGGCAATAATGGACTAAACCTCTGAAACTATAACCCCAATGAAATGTTTGCCTTTCTAAGCCTTACTTTTGTCTTGGTGTCTCTTCACAGCAACAAAACCCTATCTAAGACAAATGAGATAGTGCCAAACACTGGGACAGGGTCCTTCAGCAGTGCTTCTCAACCTTCTAAAAATGCTGCCACCCTTTAATACAGTTTCTTATGTTGTGATGACCCCCAACTGTAAAGGTAACTTTTATTTGCCTGATGTAATTGTTGTCTCTGAGTCTTACTGCCTAGTTTGGTAGCTGTTTCCTTGTCTACTTACTAGCCATTAGTTACCATTTTATTTATATATTTTGTTATATACAAGATATAATAAATATGTAAGTAAATAAGTGTATAATAAGCCCATGTGTATAGTTAATGGGCAGATTGGGGTACATTTCGCACCCCAATATGCAGAAAACTGCATATTTCATGTGTCAAATTTGATGGGTTTGAACATAGTACACGTGTGTGAATCCATTATCACAATCAATGTGGCTGATCTTCATCCCTCACCTCTAAAAGCTTTCGCCTGTGGGTATGTGTCAATGTTAAGAACACTTAACTGGAAATCTCCCTTCTTGACAAAGATTTAATGACTGTACAATATTGTTGGCTATAAGCATCATGTTCAGCAAAAACCTAGAGCCTGATCATCTTGCCTAACTGAAACTTTATATCTCTTGATCATGAGACTTTGAAAAGAAGAAAGTCTTGTTATATGTGGCAACACAGAAGAGCCTGTACTTGGGCAGCTTGTAATTTTTCTCTAGTCCAATAACATGAATTAAATGGATTAAAAATAACTGTGTTGTTTTCCTACTAGACCATAATATATTTTTAAATACTCAGCTATCTAATAGTTTGAGATATTTCGCATCTCTTTAATTAAATGAGACTGAATTACACTTTCTTTTTGTACATCTTTACCTTGTTTGGGTATAAATTGATAGCCCCATAAGGTGGACTGGGATGCTTAATTTTCCTAGATTCTAGAGCAGTTCAGCTAAGATCAGAATTATTGTGTCCTTTGAGGTTTGACACAAGGCTATCTGGATCTACAGCTATATTTTAAAGGGCTGGGAAAATGATCTTATAAATTCAATTTCAGGTTTTTAATCAGTTGGTGAATTTCAGCTTCCCGTCTCTTCTGTGTCAAGAATGGCCATTCTCATTTTTCTTCCAAGATGAAATGTGTGCAATATAGTTTTCAAAATTATGGTTTACTGTTCTCTACAGAGGCTATTTATAGCTTTAAAACATTGGTATTGATGAAACATTGCTATATCTTTTGTTTTTATCTGACACTATCAACTTGTTTTCTTTCCTTTTGGTCAGATTTTGAATCAAGTTACAGGCTGCAAGGACAGGTTAAAGGGGACACACACACACACACACATACACATACACACACACATACACACACATACACACACATACACACACACATACACACACACATATACACACACATACACACACATACACACACATATACACACATACACACACATACACACACACATACACACACACATATACACACACACACACACTCTCCAGTATTTAAGGGGTAAATTCAATTGAAAATATCACACTTAATATAAAGATGTTTTAAATGGAATCTAGGTGGGAAAAGAGAGTTGTGATCTTTTTTTTCCCCCTCTGTCATGAAAAGTTCTTTGCAAATAAACAAACAAACAAACAAACAACCACCAAAGATATTCTAAATGTGGATTGAACAGAGCATGTAGGATGTCAGGAGGACAAAGATTTGCTGCTGGTGTCTCATATGGGAGCTTAGAAACTCCTAAAGGAAATCAGCCTCAGACTGATTATAAGTGTGTGACCAGATTAGATGAGTAACTGTAGAAAGTGTCTATTGGTCAAGTTTGACAAGCCAAATATCTTTTCCTATGCAGGACAAGAAATGCTAAGTCTTAAGAGTTCGTTTATTCTCTAGCTGTGAAAATGTGGGCTGAAACAAAGATGTGCATAGTATGCGCATACACATACTCGTGTGCATGCGCATGTGCACATAGGTGCTCTATGTACCAGAGAAGCAAAACACCTTCCATACCAGTGAATTTCCAATCGTATTCCCAAATGAGCTACAATAAGAAAATAATAATTCGGGAAGAGGTTTAGGGATGTCAGCTAAGACTAGAGACATCTAAGTGATAGGGGAAAGATGGTTAACTATCCTATGCATATGATCTTATTACAACCCAGGAAGGTAGGTTCCTTTTAAGATTCACCCGGAGGTCTACGTCTCATCTGGGAAGAGCAGAAGAGCCTGACTCCAGAGTGCTGGGCATGTGTTCAAGCATAAACTGCCAACTTATCTGACTTTAAATTTCACTCTGCCAATGTATCTGCAGTGTGCCTTTGGGTACACTCCTTAACCCCTCCAAATCCATGTCTGAAAAATATACTGACAAACCTTACTGAGAGCACCTACCTTTGCCTGTTGTGAGGGTTTAGAACAATGGATACACAATAAAGCACTTTATGTAGTTTCAGGCCCCCTCCTGCCATTGCAGCCATCCTGGGAAGGAAACAGTCCTGTAGAACAGTGATCTTCAACCTTCTTATGCTGTGACCCTTTAACACAGTTCTTCACGTGGTGCTGACCCCACCCATAAAATCATTTCCTTGCTACTTCACAACTCTGATTTTGCTGCCATTATTAGTCATGATATACATATCTGATATGCAAGGTATCTGCTATGTTTTGATCCACAGGTTGAGAAGCACTACTATAGGAGCAGCAAAGGTTGGAAGCCACTATTTTTTATTCTTCTTCCATATGATACATACTGATCACTGCTTTCCCTCTCTCTTCTCAGTTTCCCCCACCTCCACTCTCCCCTAGACCTATTCCCTCTCTCTCCCCATCTCCTCTCCCAGAAAAGAGGAGGCTTCCCTGGCACATAAACTAAACACAGCACAACGAGATACCATAAGACCAGGCACAAACTCTCATATCAAGATTGACAAAGGAAAGCCTGTAGGAGGAAAAGGGTCCCAAGATCAGGCAAAAGAGCCATAGACATCCCCAGGCCCACTGTCAAGGAGTTGCCCCAAAACATCAATCCAAAAACATACGTCCAGAGAAGCTCTGCAATTGTTGTTTCAGTCTCTGAGCCCCATGAGCCCTGTTTAGTTGAGTTCATGGGCCTGTGCTCTTCCAGTGTCTTCCACCTTTCAGGCTCCCACAATTCCTCCTCAACATTTTCTGTTCCCCAAGCTCCAACGGGAGGGATCCAATGGAGACCTCCAACTTGGGCTCTCTCTCCACCTAATGTTTGACTGTGGGTCTCTACATCTGCTCTCATTAGCTGCTAGAGGCAGCCTCTCTGATGATGTCTAGACTAGGCCTGAATCTATGAGTATAGCACATTAGTGGAAATCATTTCATTGACTCTTTTCCAGTCATGTTTGGTTTTGCCCTAGGTCTCTGGGCTATCCAGCTTCTGTTTTCTTGTCATCCAGGCATGAATAGGCTCCCTTTTTTGGCATGGGCCTCAAATTAGCAGTCACTGGTTGGCCACTCCAACAAGATCTGCACCACCATTACCCCAGGACATCTTGTAGGCAGGACAGGTTGTAGGTCGAAGGTTTTGTGGCTGGGTGATGTCCATGTTCCACCACTGGAAGCCCAGAGGGCTACTCTCTTAGGAGAGTGTTTCTTGACATTGGGTGATCATTCGATATCTACAATAGGACTATTAAAAAGTCCTTTCTGCTTTGTTTTCTTGGCCTTAGACTTTCATAGCTGAAATGACCAGTGACAAGTGACCTGCTATGTATTCAACTTGACAAACTTTAAGCCACAAAATTGGGAGTTCAAGAAGTCAGAACTTTCCTTTCACAGTGAAGCAAACAGCCTGGGGGGACTGAAGTGATACCCTAAGATGACAGCTGATGGTGAAGTTTTGTAGACCATGTTCTCCAGCAGTCAGAAAATATACTTGCCATTGTAGTAGATAGAATATAATCAATATTCAATGCTGTATGTAATGTTGCTACTCATATTACTTCATTGTTATGCTGGCTTAAAAAAATGTAGTAATCTCAAGTGGAAGAGGAAGTTCTCTCTTTCCTTATCAAATGGGTTCCAGTAAGCTCCCAGTCATGTCCCTATGGGTCATTGGAGGATCTAGGCTGTAAATGGTGATTCTTGCTCTCAGATGGTCACATACTGAGTCACCCCAGCATAAATAGAATGACTAATATCCTAACAGGTACACAGCATCATGAAGAAGTGGGTGGAAAACAACCTGTATGAGAAGGTTCCTCTGCCTACGTCTGAAGGGAACACATAGTTACTATGAAAATAAATTAGAGCAAATGAGGAAGCTTGGCTTTGCGTGTGAACAGAAGGGGTTCTGGTTTATGGGCAGTAGAGAGCTTGGTCAGATACTGAGAGTACACACTTGCATGACAAAAATATACAGATGCAGGTCACATGCTAGTCAGGAGACCTGAGTGTCTAAGATCACTTTGACATTTAACTAGCTGTGTGTCTTAATGGGCTTGGCTCATTTTCCCTTCCTAGGACCTAGTTTTCTCCTAGGTAACAGGAAACTGCTAAACTCCCTGCTTTCCAAAGTTTCTTTAGATTCAAAGCTAGCCTTCTTCCTGGTCTTGATCTCACACTGTTTTCTGTGAGGTCATGTTAGGTCATATTTTATGGTAAGCTGAAGGCTACCATAATTCTTTGTCTATGGTGGTACATTAGAAACCAGATCCATCTTTCCTTGCAATGTATTAACAGAAGATAAGTCTTCAAATCTGCTCATCAGGGCCACTGGACATCATGATTGTCACAGTCTCAGGTTCTGGCTATGGAGAACCGTTACTTCAGGAGTGGGCCAAATGATTCTTATTTGGATGTGAAATTGTTTTAGGATGATTTGCTCAGTGGAGCTATTGTGAACATTAAAAGGTTCTGCTAGTACCTGGCATGTGTTAAGAACTCAGTAGTGTTGCTGGAATATTTTTAAAGGCTTGTGCATTGAATCCTTCCTCTCTAGCTTCTGTAATTTTGGGAGAGATGGTAGAAGCACAAGCTGATGGGAGACCTTTAAGTTTTGGGAGGTACCTTCACAGGATATTGTGGGGCTCTAGTATTGCCCTCCCCATTATCTAACTCTTTTTGGTTCCCTGTTCTGAGGGGAAAGACTTTGCTCTCCGTAGGTCCCTCCCCGCATGCGTGTGTCAGGTGTGTTGCCTCACCTCAAGCTCAAAAGCAAAAGAGCTGACTAGCCATGGGCTAAAACCCTCAGTTACAAGACCAAAGAAACCTTTCATCTTTATACACTGGTTAGATTTGATATTTGTCAAATATCAAATAGAAAGAAAGCTGGCTAGTATAGTATTCTAAGCATTGCCATTCAGGCAAGACGACTATGTGTTGCCTTTAAGAACACACTCTTAGTACACTAGACCTAGAAATAGGCATTACTGTGTCTAATATGTAGCCAGGGATACTGTGTTTCTCTTCTACCAAACATTTATTCCATGATATTTCTTTTAAGTAGTACTTTAAAAGTATCTTAACCTTTATTTTTATTGTATGTGTGTGAATGCTCTATCTGTATGTTTACAGCACATACATGCAGTGCCCACAAAGACTGGAAGAGGGCATGGGATCCCCTAGGACTGGAGTTCCAGACATCAGTGATCAACCATTAGGGTGCTGGGAAACAATCCTGGTTCCTCTGGAAGAGCAACCAGTGCTCTTAATAGCTGAGCTACCTTACCTTAAGTAGTACTTTAAAAAGGTAAGTTAGTCATCCTATTTCTATTCTATCTCCATAATCTCTTCTCTTAGACCTTAATATACAGGATCGTAACTATTGATACACTTGGCAGAGGTCTAACCATGAAATCAGAGATAGTGAATCTTTCACATCGTAGATGAGAACATATGACAAGAAATTAAACTGACCAAGATGATGGGTTTAGGGGAAGAACTGGGATTACATGGTCTGGATACATCTTCTAGCAACTAAGGGGTTAAATTCCCCATTCTAGTTGAGCATGGCCACTGCTTAGCAACATATTTACTCTTAGATAATTATTAAAGGCAAAGAGGATGGGAAACAAAGCAGACCACTGAAATGCACATCCTGGAAGTCAGTATCAGTCACAGAAGTTGAGCAAGAATCACCAGCAGGTCCCATATAACTGAATCCTTCAATAACAGATATCCTTGGTATTGTTAACTTTATCAGCACATAGGCACACATGCATTCACATGTGTACACACACTCTTGCATGTGCACACATGCATGCACATGCATACACATGCACATGCATACACATATATACACACATCCATGCACATGTATACACATGCCTGCACATGTATACACACATGTACACACACTCTTGCAATACACACATGCATGCACATGCACACACATGCCTGCACATGCAAACACACATATACATAGAGCAACACATATCATTATGACATTTTCATTCATTGTACAGAATGTAATTTTGATCATACTCACCCCATATTACATTCTCTTGTCCCTACTCTCACTCCTAGCAAGCCTCTCTCTTGTCCTAACTAGTCTGTCTCTACTTTCATGTTGAATGTGTGTGCGACTAGAGTGTGAACATGTATGCCCATGTCTGTGTGTGCTTAGTCTTATTCTTCAGAATGTCAAACTTGTCATTGTTCTAGAAGTTCTGTTTTCTCAGCACTCTATAAGCTTGGCTCTCAGTGCCAGGTGCTTCCTGTGAGATAAACACCATCATCCCCATTTTACAGCCAAATAAACTAAGGTTAGAAGAGATTCCTGCTTGGGTTGCATGGCTGAGGAATAGCAGAACCAGGATTCCAGTTGCTGTGGCCCTGTACCTGTGTGACCATCTTGCTTTTATCAGAGCTGATGTCCATGCATCTGTCTGTGGTGATGGCAGACAGAAATGAAAAGAACAGGCTTAGTCAGGGCCATCTGACTGCTGCATCTTCCCAGAGATAACTACTTCAGTGTCACTGTGTGTTGTTTGGCTGTTATAGTCCATGATGTGTACAGAAAATGGTCACCAGCTAACAGAGCAGACATTGTGTATAGAGGCATCAGGATCCCACTTAATGGGGTCTTCTACTGCTCACAGACACCACATAGATGTCTCAGAACATACCAAGAGGCCATGTCTCCAATTTGGAGCTGAGAAAACACCTAATGACCTTTCCAGAATCACTGTGTTGCTACTGGCAAAGCAAATAAGCAAATTAAATTTCTGGCTTGCTCTCTGTGCCCCGTGTCTTAATATTCTTCTCGACCTCACTTTGGGAAATGATCAGAATCACACCCCTCTGATGCTGTAAGCAGAGCAAGGGAACACATTCTATTTTGAACTGATCATGTGATCATGTTTATCATTCTGGCACGGTTTGGATTTCTCCTCATTTTAAATACCTATATGCTTTTAAATGTTTTTTTTTTTTCTTTTTAAGTATTAAAATCTAATTAAGGTTTCCTTTCCTGGAGATGTTTTCCCCCCTTTCTCCCCCTGTTCTTTCTGTTTGCCTTTTTCATTTCCTCCTTTGCTCTTTATCTCCTCTCTCCCTTCCTTTCTTTCCTCCCTTCCCCCACTCCTCCCATCTAAGAGAAATACTCTCCATCCATTTGTGACTGGTGGACTCCTACAACCCCTCACAACCCATCTCAGAGTGAACTTCTCTGGGTATCATAAACTTTGCCCCTTCCTTTGTAACACCCCATAGCTTTTAGGTTGCATCTTTTTGCAATGCCAACCATGTTGTGTTTTAAATACTTATTGCCAGATGCAAATTCCCTGTATGACTTGCCTGATCAAAACATTTCAGGAACTTTTTTACTAATGACAGAATAACTTGCAAACTTTTAAGTCGGAAGTCAAACATCCTTTGTTCTGTAAACCCCAGGATCTTCTTTAGTTTTACATTCTCCATCCATCCATCCATCCATCCACCATCCATCCATCCATCCATCCACCCACCCACCTTCCTACCCACACATCCATCCATCTATCCATCCATCCATCCATCCATCCATCCATCCATCCATCCATCATCCCAGAAACATGGCCCAGGAGTTGGGAAGAACTGATAGTCGTATCTGTGTCTCCAGCTCTCTTTACCTGAGTTTTTAGAATGTATCCCCCCCTTTTGCCAGTTCAGATGTCACCAGTCCCAAGAACCTGGGCTGCTGGTCCCTCAGGCACACCTTCCACACTCTTCGTGTTGTAGATGCATCTTTCTCGTGGGTTGGGATACCCTTGCTTCTCCTTCATTCGCTCACAAACTTGACTCCAGGTCTTGTCCTCAGCATCCAGCTGAGTGTGGAGCACATTTTAGCATAGTGAAATTTAATATGTGAAGGGTAGCCGCTGCCAGTGGTGATTCCTCCAGCATCGTTGCATGATGGTGAACCAGGAGTTTCTACTGTTGTAATAAGATAATGCAAAATGTGTCCTGCAGGCAGAAGATACGAACAGGACAGGTTCCTAAATTGACTGGTAATCATTGTCAGTGTGGTTATTCTTAGTCTGCTGGATTCTTCAAGGCTTTAGGGTGTGGAACACAAGTCATAGAGATGTACCTCTATTCAAGGAAATTGATGTGAGCCAAGTACCTCCTGCAAGTGTGGTCCAGGTGCCCCATCTCAAATGGCACATGCTTCCCTTTGCTTTACGTCATTTATCTATTGAGGTCATTTTGATTCCTCTGTGAAGCTCCCCCTCAATGCTGAATTTTCCTCTGACCTCTGCAGCTGTAATATAATCTCTAGCTAGTGTGTGGTTTGGTTTTTTTTTATTAATTTTTTTAAAAATTTTTTAAACAGTACTTCATTTTGCAGGACCCTTAAAATACTACAAGAATAATGAAGAACCAAACTAAATACCTCTGAAGTTGTAGTTAAGAGACTTCCTTCCCTCTTTCTGGTTATTCCCCCTCTTTATCCCCAGTGGCCCTGCATTTCCACACCCCTGATCGCCAGCACCAAATGGTAATTTATCATCTTTCTTGGCAGGCTTCCTGCTTCATCCTGCACCTGCCTTCTTGAAAGAAAACAAGACATCAGATACTTATTCAAATAATGGAATAGCTGATCAACCGGGTCTCCACACAATAGAGAGTTATCCGTGCTAAAGGAACAACGTTTTCATGCTTTCTATGTGACATATGCATCCTTTCTCTGAAGATTTATGAACCCACAACTATTGGTATTGTTAATATAATCAAACCTTTACAGCCTCACTCCAAAGCTTAAACTTGTTATCAATTGGCTGCTGGAGGGGAGTCAATCAATTTCATAAATGCTTAAACACCTGCACTCTTTTTGACTCAGAGGGGGATAAAAATCAATACCTAGTCCTCGTTTTTTCTTGAGGTAGAATGAAACCAATCCCTTGTTTACAAGTTTAAGGGAACTCGTATATTCAAGAAGCCGTGCTTGAAGAGTCTGTGAACTTAATCTTGAAGTTTTCAAGAAAACTGTATTCTTTCTCTTTCCCACCACCCCATGGTTCTAAAGAAAGGAACAGACCACTAAAGAAAGCAGAGAAGAGCAAAGCAGGATTTGCGGACACTGCTTTGGATTAAATCCCTGCAAGTTGTGGGAGTGTTTGCAGGATGGATGCTATTCTGTACTCACAACACATGCAGTATTTACCTATTAGCCAGACCCAGCACTTGTCTAGGGGGAAGCATGGTGGCTGAGACAGGGTTCCTCCCTTCAGGATGGTCACAGTCTATTAATGGGAGAACATATCCTAACAACACACTCCAAGAATTATAGATGCAGGATGATTTCATTCTGAGTCAAAGGGAACAGAGGAAAAAAGAGGGAAAGAAAAGTATTAGAGAAGAGGTGAGAAAGGTCGGCTTAATTAGATGCCTATTAGAAAGAGAGCGGAGCCTGTGTCTCTGTGACCATGGGTAATGTTTGTCATAGACTGACCATGAGAAGGAGTGTGAGCTCTGAGAGGCATCTAACCCCTTTTTCTGTCATGTTGATTTCTTTGTTATTTCGAAATAAATGTGTTGGAATACAGCAAAGCAGATTTTATTGGAAGGACAGCTGTGTATTTATTATGAATAACTGAAACTTAGCATTTGTTCTTTCTTCTTTGTGTGTTAAATAAAGAGACAGAAATATTCGGATAGATATGGCGTCAGCCCCATTCTCTTTTCACCTGTCTCCCTCTGTCTCCTTGAGGGAGCCTCTGTCCTGGACCATGTGCTTGCCAGTATAACCCAACGGTCTTCAAGCTTACCACACTTGCTTACTCATTGGCTTTATCATGTATAAAATTATGCTATTAAAAATAGCCATCCTGTCTATCCCTTGAGGCTTTTAAAAGCATCAAATAAAACACTGATGTGAAATTCTTTTCTACTTGTAAATTACTATGGAGAGATTATCTATTAGTATTTTATTAATGATTTTGATTGTACTTGTAAATAATTATGGTACTTCATATGCATTTATGAATTATGTAGATTCACATATCTAAACACAATTTACACAAAATCACATAGATAGATGTCTATATACACAGATACACACAGTGATTCCTTCATATGTATTGGCTCCATACCTGTGAATTGAACTAAGCAATATTTTGGAATGGGTATCAGACACGTGGACATTCTTTTTCTTGACACTATTCCTCAAATGATATAGTAATTATTCACATAGCTTTTGCCCTAGGCATTATGCATACTTTAGACACAACTCCATCAACTTCCTTTGCTGGTCCCACCTCTTTCTGTGCCTATTATGGTTCTTGCAAATATGGTAAACATTCCTAAGAGCCACCCATGCAAGAAACATGGCAAACACCAGCTCCACAGAATACGAAGTACAAGAAGGCGAGGACTTGGTATGCCCAGGGAAGGTAGGGCGATGACAGGAAACAGCATAACTAAAGTGGACACACTAGGCCCGCTTTCTGCAAAGAGGCTGAGACGATGAGGAAGTTTTGCTGAGGTGTGAGTGTGCCGAGTCCATCTGAGTATCTGAGGGGATGCTGGCTGTTAGATGAGGGCCATGTGACCCAGTTCTGAGCTGATTTTGTGAAGATGACAATAGAGTAATGAGCTCTTACCTCAGAAAACATTTAGACATGATCTAGCATGTGGTCAGCTTTATTCCATAAAAGAGGCTTGAGAATTTGTAGGTTTTAGTATTCTCATGGGGATCCTGGAACACATTTCCTGATGATACAGAGGGGGCACTATATGTGTGTAATGTATATGTATGTGTGCACATGAATACATTAATGCATATGTGTTACCTCTGACTTTTTTCTCAGCATTTTCCTGTGACGTCCATCCACTATAGTTTTTATCTGTAAAAGTTTATATCTGGCCTGCGCTAAGTCCTCTATCAATTCAATCCATACTTTTTTCTTTTTATACAAGGTTTCACAGTATAGATCAGGACAGTCTTAAAGTCTCAGAGATTCACCTGCCTCTGTCTCCTGAGAGCTGGGATTAAATGCTTGCACCACCAGGCACTTATTGAATGTTCATTAGCCACCATAAAGTCAATGCCTGCTTTTGCAGCTCTGGTCTCTCAGAAACAGGCACAATATTGGTGAATGATAACTGTTTGTCTTTTTGACTTGAGAGAGAAACAGATATCTATAATTGGTGGCTTTGTAGGGAAGACTAGAGCAGGCAGAACTTCCACAGGTGGGTGAATCTTCAATTGGCCTGGAGGCTGAAGAGTAAGGGACCATGACAGGTGTCTCTGAAACTAGGTTCCCACTGCTGAACATTTCTTCCGGATTTGAAGGTTTCTTAATTAACACACACCTTTCTGGCAATTGTGATTTCTTTGCAGCTAAATTGTGGAGCAAAATAGTTGCCAGGGTTAGGGTAATGTCCGTCCGACCTTTCTTGGAATTCTCCCCAGATACCCTCCAAGGTTATTTTTCTACTTTTTACACCTGGTGTGCTCTTTGATAGTATGACACCTGGTGACTGGAATTTTTTAGCTCTCCACCTGCTCACAAAATATGTTATTTATTTAGTCTAAAAATAATCTACCTTTTAAAAAAAGGTGTAGAACAGAAAAGAACCCAATTAAAAGTTTAAATAGTCAAATTAAGCAAGAAACATCCAAGGTTAGCCTGGTTGCCACCTGCCTGGTTTTTAGCTCTCGTGCATCTTCAGATACTGGATGGACATGGGTGAGAAGTTCTTGCTTTATGTCATGACCAAATTAGTACTCCTTTGATTTGCTGCTCCACCCCTTTTCTTCAGAATTGACAGGGGATACAAAGATAGCTACTTTAACCACTGAAAGAAAAACATTGAGACTGTACTAATCAGACCAGGTGTATTAGTCAGGGGTCTCTAGAGTCACAGAACTTATAGGCAGTCTCTATACAGTAAGGGAATTTGTTAATGGCTTACAGTCTGTAGTCAAATTCCCCAACAATGGTCAGCAGTAGCTGTGAATGAAAACCCGAGGATTTAGCAGTCACTCAGTCCCACAAGGCTTGCAGGTGAAGAAGATTGAATCTTTCTCCCTCCAATGTCCTTATGTAGATCTCCAGCAGCAGGTATGGCCCAGATTAGAGGCATGCGTACCACCACACCTGAAACTTGTGTCTTCCAGACTCAAGATCTAGCTCACAGGTGAGCCTTCTAATTCTGGATTGTAATTCACTCCAGGTATAGTCAAGTTGACAATCAGAAATAGCCACTACATCAGGCAAACCTGTAGATGGTCCCCAGTCATCTTGGTTTCTTTGGTAACCGAGTACTCAGCCCCCATTCCTACAGTGATAGCCACTAGCCAGACAGTCTGTGCAGGCCACTTGCATAAAGATACACATGTATATAACCAATCTTGTAGATTTGATCTATGTGACTTTCTTTTCTATTTTAGTTATTTGACTCTCAGAATTTTGGTGGCAGTTACTAATAAAGAGGATTTTTTCCCCCTGATTATTTATCAAGATTTGATATTTAGGGATTGTAGGTACACCCTTATTTAATACTTTTGGAAGCATTTTCTAAGGTTAATAATAACAATAATAAAAAGGCATACTGCTTGTTCGTGAAGGGCATTACTCTTGCATCAGATAGCATTCATAAGCTGTCGGAGCAGCTTACATCAGATAGCATTCATAAGCTGTCGGAGCAGAGGTCACAGTCTTTGCTTTTTAACATTTGCCCCGTACTTGTGGTCAGTGCACTGGGAGGAGGGTCTTCCCACAAATAGGCGAGTGAAAGATGAGTGTGAAAGGTGATCTTGATTGACAGTCTGATAAGAAAAAATATTCAGGCAGGATTGCTGTAGCTCTATGTAGCCTATGTAGGCCAAAGCAAATCAAACAAATGGTAAGGGTTTCCCAAAGCAAAGATGGGCACTGGGCATGGACTGCTTTTCCTGAACAAGATGCTTGTGCCTGCTTTACTCTCTCCTTGACATTTCCCAAGTCCACCCCCTGGTAAGTTTCAGTTTCTACATACCCTTGAAGCAGAGCTGATAGTGTCATTAAATTTCTGTCTTGGTTTTGTCATCCTACAATGGTATTAGTGCTAGCACCCTGTGGAGCAGCAGTGCTGCTCCTCCTCCTCCTCCTTCCTCCTCCTCTTCCTCTTCCTCCTCCTCCTCCTCCTCCTCCTCCTCCTCCTCCTCCTCCTCCTCTTCTTCTTCTTCTTCTTCTTCTTCTTCTTCTTCTTCTTCTTCCAAGATGCAGTAAGATACTTATTGTAAAATTATTTTATAAATTTTCAGTCACTAGTGAAGTATTTTTTCTTATTATACAATTCTTACTTTATTAGAATGAAATAAATTGAAACATGTAAAGTTGCCAACTCACCAGTTTAGCAGAAGGTAATTAGCTAGGGCAATGATTAGCAAAGGTTATTGATGTGTTTCCATCACTTAGCATGGCTGGACCAAAGCACTTGAGGAAAGAAAACAAACTGTAGAGAATGAGTGTGTTGCAATGTGTTAAACTCATAATAAGACAATATTAAGAGGTGGGGACTTTGGAGTGCAATTTGGTCACAAGGAATTGGCCCTCATTACTGAGATAAATGTCTTTATAAAAGAGACCCAAGTACCCCCATGAGCTTATCCTGTCATATGAGGCCACAGTGAGAATGGACACTCATCAGAATATGAATACACTCTTGACATGATCTTTGACTTCCAGCTTCCAGAGATGTAAGAATGGAATTTCCATCATTTATAAGCTGTTAGTCTATAGAGCTTTACTATAGTAATATCAACTCAGATAGTGTGAGTGATGGTGTTGCAGAAGACTGTATACAGCTAAGAGCATGGATAACTTAGGCTCATAGAAACTAAAACAGAGCAGAGGAAATCAGAAGAGATAAAAAGATTGTCCACCCAAATACATGTATCATATGAATGGAATATGATTTAGGTTTAGACTTTAATTTTGAAATTAAATATAACTATTTTTACTTTCATCAGTTTTCTATTTGGGCCCTCTAGAAGGACAGAACCAATAGTGATAGAGATAGATAGATAAATAGATAGATAGATAGACTGACAGATGGCGAGATGTGTTTGTAGTGAAAACTGGCCCTCACAATAATCCATCTGCAAGTTAGCTAACCAGAGAAGCCCACATGATGCCTGCCCAAGTCCTAAACCCTTGGAGCAATGAGGGCCAATGGTGCGACTCTCAGTCCAAACATCCTGGAAAAGGGAACACTGGTATAAATTTTTCAGTCAAAGGGACAGAGAGCCCAGAACCTCTTCATGTCTCTGAGGGGAAGTAAATAAACATGGTAGAGCCCCATGAGAGCCCCCAAATTAGCCCTCCTCTGTCACCCTTCATCTTCCCTGGGGTTCTTAGCCATCGGATGATGCCCACTAGTGTTGAGAATCCATCATTTTTATCCAGTTCACTGACTTCCCCTTTGGAAACACCTTGATTGGTATACCCAGAAATACTGTCTTACCAGCTACCTGACTACTACTTAACCCATAACATTAACACAAGACTTTAAGCTCACCTACAAATTCAAGCCTTTCCTCGAACCACTCAAGCTGACAGATAAAATTACACAGAAAGCTGGGGAGTGTTATTAAGGAAATGTGGGCTGAAGGAATTTATTAGCAAAGCCGATCTGAGTCTGTAGCATGATATCAAGCTTCGTAATGCCTTGTTACACCTATGGACCAGTACATTTCTCAACCCTCATCCAGATGGTAATTAATACGGAGTTCCACAGGGAAGAAGAACCTGGGAAATGTTAAATCTACTATATCAAAATCCTTTCTCCTAAGGTTCAGAAATCACTGTGGAAAGGGAGGGGGCACAGAAAAACTATAAAAGCCAGAGGTGGTGGGTGACTTTAGGGAAACAATATTTTCTGGACACAAAAGGGCACTTGTACATATGAAGGCACAGTGGTTGTGACAACATGCAAAAGACCTGACAAAGTCCAGGTTGTGGAAAAATAACCAATAGCCTTCTTCCATAGCCTGTGATGTTTGGATAGGGTCTATGGGACCCTTACGGTCAGCACTCAATAAGCTTTAATCTATTCTTGGCAATGGAGGTTTTACTTGGTGGCATACGATGCCTAGTTGGGGCTTTGTTAGTTTTTTTCCCTGTTGCTCCTTTAGCCTTTCTCTCCAGCCAGTCTCCACTCCTCTGTGACTCCTACTGACTTGAGGGAATCACTGGCTACTGGGGACTCACAGTGGCCACACCAGGCTGAGACTCAGGTAGCCCACCTTTATTGTCTGTCCATTCTGTCTTCCATTCAGGTCTCTGCAGACTTAAGTCCTATTGTGGCTTAATAAATATTTACTAAATGAAGGGACACAGGTGTTTTATTTGGTATGCAAACTATATGTGACTCATAGCATAATTTATTGGGTCTTTTCTAGATTTTTATGGATTACAGGAATATAAACAAGGAGTAATGCCTGCCTTCAGAACTTTTTAAATGAGAAACCATACATGAATTCTAGTGGTGAGAATTTATAAATACATAGGAATTGTAGTAATTGACCTTAAGATAATTATAATCTCATAAATAGATAATCTGTGAACCCAGCTGAAAGAGAACAAAAAAGGAAGCAAAGAAAAATTAAAGGAGTGTATAACACACCTAAGAACATTAGGAGTGCAGTGGGATACTTACCTAAAATGCAAAAATCAAGATAAAGATATAGGAAAACATAGTAATGAAATTTCAAGATAACTATTCTAAATTTTGTTAAGGTGATGATTCAGCGGACCATTAAGAAGGGCACGGATATAACCAGAATGTGGTATTCATCTTAAAATGAAAAACATGTCTTCAAAATATGACCTAAGATAGCAAACCACACTTTTCTGATTATTAGGCACTGCTTAGGAACAAGCTAAGCAAAGGCAGATAATGCTTGTGGATGGTATGTTTAATTCCAGTTTCATACTTTGCCAAAGCTCTAAAGATCTCTCATTCAATGAGGCTCACATGCTGTTCAGCAAATTAATCTTTTGAATATTTTAATCTGACTTCTTTTGATTTATTCTTCTTGTTGTCGATCTTTAATTTGCTAGGTCACTTTGTACTTTTTGCCAGTGCCCAGCATATCCTAATTTTCCCAAGGAACACTTGAGTACAAAACCATTACTGAAGATCCAGCCTTAATGCCCTTGACTTAGGAGGCTCCCTGGCAAGCCGAGACCTCAGAACTAAGAGACAAAGCTGTTGTATCTGGTTGCCTGGGCTAGTTGACTTGCCTTGCATATGTGAAGATATTAAGTTCCTGGCCAGTTAATTAAAAAGAGCTTCCTCGTGTGTCAACAGTGTGGAGCCGAGTCCATACACAGGGCTCTGTTACTCCTGTTTCAGGAAACAGCGCTCTCCAGGTTTCACACACTTTTAAAATCAGTTCCTTTTCTGAACTTGACTACTTGCCACCTGTACATTTCTTGCTAATAAAATCATTTTTACCCTAAACACAATGTTGATTTCATCCAAAAGGGTATTTTCAAAGACACATGCCTGGTTGCTATTTATGGATTCACTTTGTTCTCTTTACTCTGGTGTGAAGGCTGGCGAGGTGTCAGTTCAGGGCAAGAGAAACATTTCCTAGGGACCTAGTGAGAGCAGGAAGTAGCCGGGGCCAGTCGAAGCATCTTATAGACATAGATCCATGTCTGAGCTCCATTTTACCATCCACCTCATCTCCATCTGCTCTACACCTCACTGCGCTCAGCATAAAACAAGGATGAGAGTTGCACCTGCCTAGGTAATTGTATTTAGATTTAGCCACTACAAATTATATGGTCCTGAATCACAGGACAGTCTCTATCAGCCATTATTCTTATTATTTATTATTATTAATTTAATCTGTTTTGAAGAGGAGGGATGCCTGTGAATGTCTTCAGGGCGTTTGTTTCCATGGTTGTATTCTGCCCCTTAATTAAAAACAGAGACGTCTCTCACAATGAACTTTAACCAAAAGAGAATTCTACAATTGACATTTCCTATCTGCTTTGACATTTTCCCACTCTGTCATAATAGCCAAAGAAAAGCCCGTGTAAATGTTGGATGACCCAATTTTATGTTATTTTATGTGTAGGAAGGCAAAGCCACAGACTGACCCTTTGAGGGCAGCTCTTATTATAATCCAGTCCCAGCTCAGAATCTGAGAACAGGGAACCCTGAGTGTCCCGCCAGTACTGATTTCAGACTCTAAAACAAAATTCTGGGAAATATTTATAACTTAGGGTTCAAATGTTCTGGTGTGTGATACTACTTCTCGGTTCTGTTCACTAGTCAGCTGATCTATTCATCTGCTCTTGTTCCAAGGGCACACTCTAAATTATTACAACTTTCTAATGGGTCTGGTATGGTGAGGATGCTGCCTAGCTAAAAATAACATTTCTTGGTCTGTTGATCTCTTATCATTTTGGAATCAGCTTATTGGTGGGGTTTGAATTAAAATTATGCAGAACTTATATGTTAGTTGAGGAGTTTAGGAAGGCTTCATGCTGAGATCCTGTTTCAGACTAAAAAAAGATGGAATTGCTTGTGCCAGCCATTCCGAAAATAACTCTAAGCCAAAAGATTGTGGAGAAAGGTTCTTGAGCGTGGTAACCTGACACCAACCGAACATGTTCTAACCCAAAATCCCACTTGTTTTCTGTTTGTGGTGTTTGTTTCAGACACAGGCATATTACCATAAAACTGGGTGCTAACGCAAAGTTTAAGTTACCATAGAAGGTAACTGGCATGCTTGATAGGAATGGGAATATTCTAGCGATGTTTGTTCCCATTTCTTTGTCTATTAGATTTTCCTTGGGCATCTTTGGTTAGAAGAAGGTAAGACTAAACCTTGGAGGACAGCATAGCTAGAGGTGGGCGGTATAGCCAAAGGAAGAATCTACATCCTGAGGAGAAATCTATAGCTAGAGAAGGCACCTATACCCAGATAAAGTCCTTGTTTCCTGGAGAAATATTTACCAGTTGTCAGACGACCCTGCAAAAGAGACTTGGAGCTCAGACGATGGTAAGCTGGGAACCATATCTTGTCTGGACTGCTTAGTTGCACTATGTCTTAGCTCTCTATTTAAACCTTACTCTCATATCAAGACCCAAAGGATAGACTTTGGAGATGTCACTTGATCTGTGTCCATCTTTCCAATATGGAAACATTAAATAAATTATCTGTTCTTGCCTTTCACTATTTTAAAAAAGTCTTGGTTCTTTGATCTATTTCTAAACTTTCATTGTTTGCGGGAATCTCATGAGTACAAGCAATGTTTTGATCAAGGCCATCCCTACCCCCTTCCCTCTAACTCTTCCCCTCTCACTCACCTCCAACTTTATTCTCTATCAATTTCGTATGTCCTTTGAAAACGCTTACCAAGTCCACCTAGTGCTGTCGGAATGTGCTTGTGTGTTACGACACCCACTGGAGGGCGTAGCCTTTCAAGGAACACTCCCCTGGAGACCACAGACTCCTTATCCGAACAGCCCTCAGTTTCCAACAGCACCTCACCTGGTGGAGATATGTCCTGTCCACGTTCACTTCCCACGCCGGCACTTTGTGTGGCTTGGTCTTGTGTTCGTCTTGTGCGTCCTTATAGAACCTCTGGGAATTCGTGTGTGTAACTGCCTTCTTGTGACCAGAAAATATGGATTTTCTGTAGTCTTCCATGCCTCCTGCTCTTGCAACCTTTCCACACCCTCTTCTGAGATGATCCCTGAACTCTGGGAGCAGATGCGATAGAAATGGCTCATATAGAGAAGTCCCTTACTCTCTATACTATCTAATGTTTAACACAGGAGGCTCACATTTATCCCACACAGCAGTACATCTTGTTGCCAATTTTTGGATTTTTATTTTTTCTCTCATACGTTATCCAGACTGCTGTTTCCCTTCCCTTCCTGAGTGACCACCCCCACCTTTCCTCGTCCTCCTAGATCCACTACACCTCTGTTTACCTTCAGAAAAGAGCAGACTTCCCAGAGATATTTTGATACCATTTTAAAGACATTCTGGGTATCTAAAAGCAACCATACGGTTGATATGGAAATTAAAATGATATTGCCTCCAAACCTCCAATAGCAACGTGCTATTCCAGAATAAAATTGAACAACATCATTAGATTCTTGGAAGAAAGTCTGAGCTAAGGTTTTCATCTTCACTAAAACTGACTTTGTAGATTACGAGAGCACCTAAACTATTAGCAGTATTAAGGACCCATGCAAACTGTTGCAGTGAGCCCCTCCTGAGGAGAACACAGTCTGGGAAAGCAAAGTGGATAAAGGATTAAGACTAAGTCAGTGGCAGGATGGGTAGGGTGGGCCAATGGTGTGTAACAGATGAAGGTTCTGATCACATTGACACAGCAAGCTGAATTTTTAAATGCAGTCAGAATGGGAAGAACAAAGTCACGTATCAAAAATCTGAAGCAAGCTATGGATGTGTGTATGCATGACCATTCTGTATAAAATCATAGTTAAGTCAAAGAGTCTTCATCATCAAGTCAACATTATACCCGGCCAGCACAAGTGTGTATGAAATATACATATATATGGAAAACTTTATAATATATATATCATATACAACTTCATACACACATGCATACACACATTATATATGCATATATATTTATATATATTATTATATTATATATTTTTATATATACATATACACACATAATACATACATACACATAAACATATATGATGGTCCAAGACTCAAGGGACCAAGAAATGCTGCAAGCTATTTAAATGAACAAACACTTCAAAAGGCTACAGGTATAAGGTAAATGGCCAGACACAATGTGTTTCCATAGATCAACAGTGATTTTTTAACTCTATGTATTTTTTTTCCAAATGTATGTAAGATTTACTTTCACTCATGGGTTTCAATGCATGGTTAGCTGGAAAGTGAGACAGAACATCATGGCAGAAGGAGTGTTTGCCAGAGAAGTCTGCTTTCTTCGAGGTGAGCAGGAAACAAAACTAGAGGCTAGTGTGTGTGAGCATGCATGTGTGTATGTGTATGTGTGGGGTTGTGTGCATGCAGGTGTGTGTATGTATGTGTATGTGTGTGAATGTGCA
>JADRCH010000033.1:4169819-4197923 GCA_019843965.1 Rhynchomys soricoides
TGGGGACAAGTGCTTTCACTGAATCCTCCAACACAGGCCATCAGAGCTGGGGACAAGTGCTTTCACTGAGTCCTCTCCTGAGCACCAAGTCCTTACAAATTCCTAATTTAAATCTCATCAGAATTTTAGGTCTCAAGCACAGACACACTCTAAGGAAAGGGTGTGTACCTCAGTACATGCTTGAGATGAGGCTGGCTTTCTCTGTAGATCCCCTCCAAGCTTCTGCATCTCTTTCTTCTGCAGAGACACAGGTGTTAGGATTGTTGAGATGAAGGAGTAACAATCCATGTAAAAAGGTGAGGTGCAGTTCCTGACCCCCACTGAGATCTAATAGTCATTTGGGTCTTGAAAATTCTTATCAAATCTTGATTTTTATAGTTGTTTTTTAAAGCATAAAACTCCATTTTTTTTCACAAAGCATAATTTGCAAAGATAACATATTAAATGAATAAAAAACAAATTACTGAGAACAGGGAGAAGCAGAACATGGCAATATTATTATTTCTGTTTTTTTATAAAGTTAGCCACACACATTAAAAATAAGATGCTTATTAATAAATAATATTAGCCCAGAAATGGTATACTCAGGTTTCTTCTACCTATAATAATGAGTTCTAGGCCCATAATAAATAGGAGAGACTTTTAAGACATAATGCAAGTGGTCACTTTAAGCTCTGCATTTTTAGTCTTCTCTGCTTTCTCTTCCCACACCCAAAGCCTCCATCTGTGGGGCACAGAGAGGATTGTTTACCCTGACCATATGAACAGATAATCCCTTCTCTCAGGTCTATGTCTTTAAAAAGATATTACATTTGTGTATGGTTGAACTACTTTTATGACTTCATTTTTAGTATTTGAATGTCTAGGTTCTGACGGTTGTATCCACCCTGGAGGCAAACAGTGGCATTCTTTAAAAACCTTGTTTAATTAAGTTCAACCACATATGGTACAGAGTCATATGGTATAAGATCATTTGAATACATCTTGGTATTCTTCCAAATCCTCTAAATTCATCTTTCTTATCGAGTAATTAATTGCAAAAGAAATATACTCATGTACAGTAAATGTTTATCCAATAGGACTTCCTTTCATAAAAATGTCCTTGGTTTCCAGGCCAGTATCTTAAAAGAAATGGACCAGGAAATTTTAATTGGTAGGAGAGCCAATAAAATCAGTCAGATGGCATCTCTTTTCTTCACCTTGTTTTCTTGTTATTGTTTATTTTTATACTTAAATATTTATTTAGTTAAAATGTATTTGTGTCATTTTCCCCTCTGCTTTTCTCCCTCTGACCCCTTGCATAAATCCCCTTGCTTTCTCAAATTCACGGCCTCTTTTTCTTTAACATATATGTATATATATTGTTTACATATATCTAATTGTTTATTATGTATATTCTTAAGTCAACAAATACAACCTGCTCATTCCATATAATATTATTTGTATGTATATGGAATTTCAGAGCCAAAAACTTGATATCGGATTACATATTGGGGAGATCTTCCCTCGGGAAGATTATTGCTCTCTTGTTCTTCGTCTAATCGCGGAATCCTGTGAGATTTATCCCTTCTAAGTTAGCATGTCTATTGGTCTTGTCTTTGTTCAGTTCTTGTTTAAGAAGACATGTTTTTGAGAGTTCCTGGGCATAGCTTTTCTGAGATTTTTATGAGACACAATCGCACAAAAAATTTCCCTTTTCTCTGGCTCTTATAGTAATTTACGTCCCCTCTTCCATGATGTTCCCTAAACCTGTGCAGGAGTTGTGTTGTAGATGTATCATTTGGGGTGGGCTCCACATGATCAATTGATATCTGCATTTTGACCTGTTGTGGTGTTCTGTAATGGTCTCTTTCTGTTGCTAAGAGAAGTTTCTTCAATAATAGGTGAAATCAGTGGGTAGAAGAATAAATATTTAGAATAAAGTTTGTAATTAGGATGGCTTAATAATGTAAGTTCTTTTGCAAGACTCATGACAATTTTAGCCCCAGGAAGTTGACTAGTTTTTAGTAGCAAGCCTGCTTTCTCTTTTGTTGAACAGGCATTAAGTCTAATCAGAGAATTGTTGGTTACCTCCAAGATATACACTGTGTGTGTGAGTGTGCGCACGCGCGTGCGTGCGTGTGTGTGTGTTATACCTCTATTATACCATGGTTGATGTAGTTCATAGACTAGGAAGTGGGTAGGATTATTGATCATTTCCTTCTCTTGGAAGTTTGAATGCCATTTTCTGGTACTGTGAGACCTAGCTCTCAGGGAGGAGGATATCATATCAGGTGTCCCAACTTCTATGTACAAACTGCATGGTATCTTCAGCCACTGGGACTTAGTTTCCACCTCTAGGAGGTAACCAAGGACAATGACAGTAGCCTATGATTTGGGAGTCTCTTGAACAACCCTGACCAACAACTCAAAATGGAGAATCATATGCCTGTCATTGGTAGTTTTGTGATATTGTCTATAGCTCTTGTGGGAAGAATTATCAGTGTAGGTAGGAAGTTTTCATTTAAATTATCTATCTATCTATCTATCTATCTATCTATCTATCTATCTATCTATAGATACACATATGCATAAATACTTACAAATACATACATATGTATATGTTGTACATACAGATTTATATGTAATTTAAGTAAATAAATAATAATTTGTTTCCTTGTGACTTTTTCAAATACCTTTACTATTGTTTTACCTTCCTGTATCGACTTCCCTTCTCTCCCTAATTAAAGACCCCCCTCCCCCATTTTACTATTTTTTCTTTCATGTCACTTGCACCTTGCTATTCTCCTATGAATTACTCCCATGTTTTGGCTTTTAGTACATTAGTTTATTTTGACTGAATTTGTGATTTGTGAATTAGCTACTTTAGTATCACTTATACTGAAGTCAAATATATAATCAAATTAAGTAAACATTATTCACAGTTTTGGGCATGTTACTGATTACTTTATGTCTATGCCACCTGGGGGGCTTCCATTCACATTTTAGTTCTCTGGCTGGCAATGTCCTGTTCAACAAGTATCACTGTCCGGTGGCCTCAGTACTGCTCTGGGTTGAAGCTCCTATCAACGACTCCAGTCATTAATACTTTCTAGTTCAATAGATATTCTCACATGAGTTCCATATCTCATTTAAATAAACTGATTTAGGGAAGAGTAACATGTAGAATGTTTGTTATTTTTCTTCAATGGTTTCCATTCATCAAGGTAAAATACATATTTCAGGAAAAAATTGTAATTTAGGAGCTCAGTATTTGGCTTCTCCAATGGCTACTCTTTTTAGTAGCTCTAAGTTTTATGGGAAGTAATAATGGGTAGTGGTGATAAACTGCTTAGTCTGTTTCTGCTGGTTAACTAGTAGGCATTTTATTTGTTTTCTCATTAATTTTTTTCTAAAGAAAATAGCACTTTAGGCTGGGTATGGTGTTCTTTTTCACATGAAAATTGGGATGTTCAGAGCAGTTAATTAACTTGCCCATAATTGCTGAGCTTAATAGAACTCAGTTATCTTTTGGGGTTTTTAGCTTGTGTTTCTATGAAACAAAAATGCCCCTGAAGAACTATGGCATGGAACATGAAAGAACACTTGACCTGTCAACAGTCTTGCTTAAGACTGAATGGTTTTAAAACAAAACAAACACACACTGCTGAAGACTGGGTTTATAGTTCTTTGATAGGTGAGGTTTTTAAAATCTCATCTCAAAAATCATAGATGTCAATATAAGAGACATTATACCTTTGGGTTGAGTTGGCTTATTATCTATGCTCTGGGATTACATAAACAGTATACTCATTTGATGACTTTATTGACTATATTTGCCCTCAATCCTTGGTAAAAAAAAAATAGAAAAAAGACTCTCTTTTATAAAAACAATAACAACAAAAACAACATCAATGACTTTTTTTTCTGTTTATGCCATACCTTTATATGTGTTCTTCCAAGAATTGAGGTGGCATATTTGCTTCTGAAATACCTCAAATAATGAGCTATGATGGGGTTTACATACTTTGGTATCATCTTTGTTTACCAGGTGGAAATAGGATTTCTAGAAGATAAACAACATTAATAACAGAAGAAGTGGAAAGTAAAACAGAGAAAGTGAAAAATACATTGTACCCAAGAGAAAGATGTGTGTGTGTGTGTGTGTGTGTGTGTGTGTGTGTGTGTGTGTGTATTCAAGGCTCTGGACCAAGATACCAAAGGTGGGATATTTTAACTGCTGTTGTCATAAACCTGGATAATATGATTGCTGATCAGAATTTTCTCTTGACACAAATTAGAGGGTGTTGCCTGTATTTTCTTTTTCAAAAGACTTTGTGCGTTTCTCAGGTGACCATTGTCTTCAGAGGCTGAGACTATGTGGAAATTTCTTGGAGCGCATGGAGCGAGAACCATCCCTACTCATGTCTGAGCATCCATTTGTAAGCCAACAGACACATGGACTGGAAGCACACTGAGCAGATGCTTTCAGGGATGCCTGGAATCGGTAACTCTCATCTTCTCAGGGAGCATCTGGTACTCACAGGAAGAATCCTTTTAGGTTACCGTTATCTAATTCCTCTGGTAGATCAGGAATTGGGAGTTGTACATTATGGGATTAGAACATTCAAATCCAAACGGTCCTCGTGGCCAAATGCTTTCCTTGTGATATGACCCACTGGAGATGTGAGGTACAAAGATGGAAGTCAGTTTTCTACTTTCATCTTGCTTGTCCTATTTCCCTAGACCTTACCTTAGGTATATGTTAAAACCAATCATGAGATATGTCCGGCCAACTGGGTTATCACCTGAGGGGTTGGATTTTTAGAATCTGCCTGCAAGTAATTCTAATGGGCAGTTGATGTTGAGAGCCACTAAAGTGGCCAACCAAACCAACCAACCAAACTTCTTTTTCCCTAATGCGACACACATTCACTTTATTTTCCCCACTTTCAGAGGATGCCTTAGCTGCCACTATTCTAACAAAACACAGGTGACTTTACTTTGCCCTCGATAGCTGGAAAGAGAGGACAGAAGTGCTAAATCTAGTGACTAAGAATAATTACCTGTATGTTGTTACGCTCATTAGATATTTTGCCAACAAATGATGCATTTTATACTTGGGCAATCATTTAATTTGTTAATATAATAGTAAATACAACATAACAAATATTAAAACATTATAATGTTTTGGAGAAGATTTGAAAAAATTCAAGCACTAAGGCACTGAGCAAAAGTAAGGCTCACTTCCTTCTGGGCAGTTATATCTAATATAAATTATGTTAGTAATTACAATGAGAGTATTGTGATTTTTTTTTTAAATATTGGGGTGTGTACAACATGGACACATTTGTCAGCTACTTGGCGTTCTGATTCTTAATTTTCTAATTTTTCTTAATTTCAAATATACTGATTACTAAGATGTTGTCAACTATTCAGGGATTCCCCCATGGAAGACCACAGAGTTTCATTATGATTTTGTGATAGGCAAAGTCATCATGATAGTAATTATGATGGAAATCATGATTTTCAGAATAGAGAAGTGCCACCCAAACTGGATTTAGACAGAATTTTCATTAATAAACTTTCTTTCATTGTATTAGAAAAACCTATTTTAGGTAGAATCATTAGAAGTCATTTTGAAATATAAATCACCACACATTTATGTTACTTGTACAAATTTGAATAATTACAGATTTTTCCACCATAACCATTATATAGTTTTGTTTCTTCTAAAACATATATTTAAGCACAAAGCCCAATTTGACAAGTATCTTGTGCATATACAGCAGGTGTCTCTTTTATTTTTTCCAGATGGTTAATGGGATAAAATGATTTCTCAAAGACTAGACTTTTAGTGTTTAATAACTTTGAACACTTTTTGAGCAAAAATCAAAACATAATTTTGAAACTGTAATAAACAGCATTATTTAGAGAGCAATAATCATGACAATCTTTTAAAAAGTGTTTCATAGACTAATCAAGCATTTCCATATAACTTACTACTAATTTTTTAAAAAGCTATTGCATGGCTTTAGCAATGTAGAAACCACTGAGCTATGATTCTAAGAACATCTGTTTTAAAAGTTAAGACTTCCTTGAAGCCAGGGGTAATGTTTTATATCATATCTGAAAGGAGCCAGGTTCAGTTCAAGGACAAATGCAATCTAGAGTGCTCTTAGTTTCTCTGTTAGTCGAGCAGGTGGGTCTCAGTGCTGTCTTCCTGTGTTGAATTTGTAATGTCCACGAGAAGGTCAACAATTAGCTCCTTGCTTGAAGGTAGAAGTTAGAACGTCTGTGATTCATGGGCTCTATGAACCAGTTGAAGCCAAATGAGGAACTTGTAAGAGAGAAAGGGATGTACCTCGCATGGGGAAAGCATCACCTCTTATGACTTCCATTTTTCAGTTGTCCTTGAAAGAGCTTTCCAAACTACTTAGTATTCAGTTAAGTAAATGTACGTGCACTGAGTCTGTAAGAAACAATTATGGAAAACATTCCCTGAAAAGGCCTTTGAAAGGTTGCCAAACAGTCTTCAATGAAGATCAGCACCCATGTTTTCAATCCTGAGTTGGCTCTGTTAACCTCGAACCCTGAGAGGGCTGCAGACACTCCAATGGGGTCTCTGGCAAATACATATTAAATAAGTCAGTATATAATTTTAAGGCTGGGAAGGCCTTTCTAGTGGTAATTCAGTCTTACCTGATGATTTTTAAAGGCAGGAACACAAGATCTTCAAAGAAGAAAGTGACCAGCCGATGGTCATTCTAGACTCAAGATCAAAGCCTTGGCTCTGACTCAGATTTCCTCACACCCATCTCAGAGCTCTATCCATTCTACCTTCAGAAGGTAAATAGAGAAGTCTGCCAGATATTTTTCAAATTACCCATGGAGAGTGGTCTGAAGGACAGGTGCAGCCACCGGACATGGATGCTGGATTGGTTCAGTTGTATTTACCTTTCAATCTGTTTGCTGACTGAGCAAGAGGAGCCAGCTCCATTAGGTGAGTGCCTAGCCTGCTAAAAGGATCTAAATAAATGAAGTGGGATCTTAATGCTGCTTGCTGTCATGGAGCCAAGGAGGAGGAATCCAGGGAGGACTCAGAAGAGTGACCTAGTGAAATGCTTTTCTGAAATAACAGTTCCTTTCCATGGTGTCTTAACGGCATGGTGAATCTTAAGACCAAGTACTTTTATAAGCTTCATTGTCAAAAATATACTGTGTTTTAAGAGTATAGGTTAGCAGAAAATATACTGGATATTTGGTTTGTCTGAGTGTCTTTTCACAACTGGAGGACTTAAGAGCATTGCAACTCACCAGGAGTTGTTTGTTAGGTAGCAGTTCATTCCTTTGCAAATCCATTCAACAGTGTGTGTGTGTGTGTGTGTGTGTGTGTGTGTGTGTGTGAGAGAGAGAGAGAGAGAGAGAGAGAGAGGGCTACAATGCTTTAAATATTAATAATTTAGAATATAAAACCCCAGAGCTCCCAGTCTTGGGAGGAGATATATTTAAAAAAATTCCCATTTTGTCTAAAATATTTTTTGCATCACAAAGACAAGCAGCAATGGTTTTGTCATGATACAGGATGGGGGCATTTTGGTAAATGCTGCAAAGGTGTAACACTGTGGTGAATCTTGGAGTAGGAGCACATTAATATTCCTGCTCACCCAAAACAGAGACAATGATGGGCCACGGCATTAAATGAAAACACCACTATATTCATAGATTGGTGCCTAGCCCAGTTGTCATCAGAGAGACTTCACCAACTGATGGAAAGAGATGCAGAGACCCACAGTTGAATGTAAGGTGGATCTCCGGGAATCTTGTAGAAGAGGGGGAGGGAGAATAGTAGGAGCCAGAGGGATCCAGGACACTCCAAAAAACAACAAACAAACAAACAAACAAAAAACCAGAATCAACTAGCATGGACTCATAGTGGCTCACAGAGACTAAACCCACAACCATGGAGGCTACATGGTTGTACACATGTTACAGTTGTGTAGCTTGGTCTTCCTGTGGGACTCTGAATGGTGGGTGTAAGGGCTGTTTCTGATTCTGTTGCCTGCTTTTGGGACTCTACAGGGTTGCTTCATCTACCCTTAGTAGGAGTCTTACTGCAACTTCATATGCTAGGGCTGGTTGATATCCATGGGAGGCCTACATTTTTCTGGAGAGAAAGAGGAGGATGGGGAAGGGGGGCTGGGAAAAGAGGGAGAGGAAACTGTGTTAGGATGCCGTGTGTGTGTGTGTGTGTGTGTGTGTGTGTGTATTCCAATTACTTTTTGGTCTTGTGGGTGTATCATTCCTCTGGTACTGTTTACAGAGCAATTGTAACAACTCTGCTGTGAAGCTTCTAGGTAAGAATGTATGAACTCTGAAACCAAACAGCCTGGATGGTAATTCTCATCATCTTGACTTGGTAGCACGTATCTCCCTTACCTGTCTTTGTTTCCTTGTATATTAATGGTGGTGTTATGGGCTGTTTAGAGCTTATATTGAGTTCACATGCCTGGTCTGGTCTTCTCAGTTGTTTCTGGGTGGAGTATGCTCAGATTATTTCATGCCTGAACCAAAGAGCCCATGGAAGTTTTAAGGATCTTCTGCCCTACTTGCCAACTTGTTGTCAGTTCTAAAGAAGGCTTGCACATTAAATACTTTGTGCCTAACACATAAGAACACTCAGGAAACATGAACTTGTATAGGAATATGGTATTATAGGGGTATTACTATTATAGTAATAATGACTGGTATTCTTGTTTTAAGTACTGTTACATAGTCATATTAGAGAACTGTAAATATGAATTTCCATGAGTGCATTTTTTCATGTTGTGGAAATTCCATAATGGTTTGTGGCTGCATGTCTGAGTAGAGTTGTAGTTACCCCACTTGAGGTTTAATTAAGACCCAAAGGCATTTAGATAGTTTAAAGCTATTGGCTTTTTGCTGGGGCAGTCTCTTAACTAGCTATCTAAATATATCCTGATGTCTCCACCCATCCATCTCTCCATGTGACTCTCACTGCCTACTTCCATCTCAGTCTACCCATCTCCCCTCTGCCTCCTTCCACTTGTCTCTTCCGATTCTTATGTCTCTGCCTGCATTCCTGCCTGGGTCCCTGCTTGCCCAAAAGCCCCAACCCATAGTTTCTGTCCCATATCTGGTCATCAGCTCTTTAGTATACAAAGAGTTACATTCCAGTTTGAACCAACCAGCAGCAAGACAATTCCTGATCCATTTCTGGGGCTGCCCTTTGGCAGTGAGGGCTGTTTGACCTTCACCATCAAAGCTTGCTCTTTAATATAACAATCTCTGAGAATCATCTTTTGGGCAGATGAAGAAGGATAAGCGTTTACATATAGGAAACTGGTGATGGGCCATGGAAATGACAATGCCAAAATCCTGCCAGCACAGCACGTCTCTGCCACTACAGCAATCAACCACTGAAAATACAGGGAGACACCTAGATTCAATGTGAGGGAAGGTCACCCCAACACATAGTAACAGGAAATGTAGCCCCTTTTTACTTTTCCTGATTTCTTTCTATAGTCCTTTCAAGTGGAGACTTCATCTAATGTCCAGCTGGAAGTTTGGGAGCTCTGTCTCCAGTTTGTTTCTCCATCCTGACTATAAAGTCTCAATTATCTGTGCAGCTGGTGCCTCCTCCCTTAGACCACATGGCTTAGGAGAAGATGGAGATGGCTATGTTTTAGTACTGGTTTGCTGCATATCCTTTCCCAAGGAGACTACATTGCTTAGTCACAGCTGGGTAAAGCAAAGTTAGACTGCAGACAATCGTAGACTGCCTAGCTAAGTCTGGCGTAAAAGAATATGTATGGACAAGCAGAATCTCACCCAGTAGGAACCATGAAGGGAATTTGTCAGCTTATAATAGAGCAGAAGCTGAGGGATGCTTTTTAGAAAGGCAAGGGCATTTGGAAACCAGAATGTGAGCTTCTGGAGTACACATAGAGAAGAGGCAGACAATGACCATAGAGAAGAAGGGCATCTTGAGAATGGGGAGAAAGGCAAGACCTCAAGGTTATGGTCAGTCTCAAGATGCACCTGGGATTCTGACAGCTTTAGGTTCTTCCTTCAATGACAATGACAAAAATCCCCAAAGGTGCAACTATGACTATAACAATGGATAATATGTTGTTAGAATACTGTATGTTCTGAATTATGGATTAATTCAATCTGTTCTCATAAGAAATCCACAAAGATGGTTTTCCTCCAATCAGTTTTGTGGAGGGCTTATTTGTAGCCCCAAAGACCCAACCCTCACCCAATGTGTGCCCATTCTCACCCAAAATATTTGAAAAAAAAAAAAACCAAAGAACCCTAAACTTCCAGAAAGACAATGAGGACAAGGACTAACTCAGCCACATTCTTGGGCACAAGATTAGTGGCCCATTCTCATTATTCCACAAGTCACCTTGGCTATCAGTAATAGCCCCTATCTGTAGTATTAGGTGTGATCATGAGTTAGGATCTCTTATCCTTTTGGGTCTCAGTGAGCTTTTAGAACTGACTCCTATGGCCTTATTTCAGGCCATGTTTCTGACAATTGTGTGTCTTTTAGCCTCATTCTGATCAGTCTGAACTTTGGTGCTTTCACTCATGCTATAGACCTGGATCAAGAGCATGGAGTCTTCTGGCGATAGGCTTGGAACCAGCTCAGCATAATGACTGTTACAATAAACAATACTTACTGGGGTCTAGCTCATCAATATTTATCACTGAGTTCCTATACTCCCCAGATTATGTGCACACCATGTAACTGCTCTCTAGCCTAGCAGTATTCAACTACCCTAGTGGACTCATGATCATATGGGCATATTTGTCTCAGTTATTTTATTGGGTTCTTAAATCTACCACCTTCCAATCCTTATTCCACCTTAAAACCTTCTGACACCTCAACACTAGGTAGAAGAGAAAGAAAGTTAGAGAGAAATGGGGGCATAGACCTCTTTAGACTACTTCTTGCCTACTAGGGGCATCAGGTTTCTAGAGGCAAGTCCAAACTTCACCCTCAGAATATCCAGCAGACCAGAAAACCAGTAATCCAGCAATCCAGCAATAGCAAGCACAATAGCATGAACCACCACCACTAGCAGCAGCAGCAGCAGGAGCAGCAGCAGCAGCAGCAGGAGCAGCAGCAGGAGAAGCAGCAGCAGCAGCAGGAGCAGCAGGAGCAGCAGCAGCAGCAGGAGCAGCAGCTGCTACAGGCCCTCTTGAGGATCTCCCATTTATACCCTCTCTAGAATTCCCAGAATTAAAATATCTGCAGCTTTCAAAAATCATGCTCCTGCTAGGGCAAGAGGCAAATCATAGTCACCTGTTATAAATCAGCCTCTAATCCTCACACCTGGGATTAAAACAAAAACATACTCACATACCATAACCCGGTGTTTTAAGAAACCCAAATTTTCACTACATGTTGCCATGCAGATTCTGGTATGGTTCTTAGCTTTCCTAGGATGCTCACAGTTGATGCCAAAGCTGTCAGTACATAGACAACACTGGGAACAAGACTCTAGAGCAGATCTCTGTATCGAAACAGCCAGACGGCATGTTTTGAAGGCCATTTTGTCCATTTTGTAACCACCAACCTGCATTGTTGTGATGCGAAAGCAAGCAAATGTACATGAACAAATGGGTCCAAGGGTGTTCCTATCAAATTTTATTTATGAAAACAAGCAGTGGTCACATTTGGCTCATGCCTTTATCTACTCTTCTTACAGCTATGGTCACAGTCCATCACAAGCCTACTGCAAGTATATTAATGGTATTGAGAGACCTACTAAATGTTTTCCCTATGTCTACATTCTTTGCATGTGACTTTGCATATCTTCTCTTTAGATAGTGCACCTATTTATGCTTTGCTTCAATCTATGGGATTTCCTTCTAAATTGCTTTGGCTAGTACAACACAGTAGGGGTAATCTTGTGCCAGTTATGAGGCCCAGACTTCAAGAGGCTTTCCTCCCATCTGCTCTCTTAGATGTCTCCTCCAGAGGAACAAGCCTGCATTTATCAGCAAAGGATGGAGAAGTGCAATGAAGGGAGCCAAGGTATCCCAGCAACTGCAGGAAGAGCCATTGGCAGATGCCTAGAAGAATCCAGCCAAGACCAGAATTGCCTAGCTGAACCCCACCTTAACTGCCAAATATCAGGATCATGAGAAAATGGAAGATTTTTTAATTTAGTGCTATAGAATTTGGGTTGAATTGTTAAGCAGTAAGAGCTAACTCACACACCTACTACATGATAACCATTATCAAGAATCCTCTAAACTAACCTAGAAATTCCACATTATATCTAATTTATAGACAGTCAGCTAATGTCCTGCTAGGAAATCTCCATAGTGCAGAACAGGAGGTAGGTGACAGCTGGAATTCTAATTCGCTTGGCCTCTTATCACTGATCTGACATTGTCACCCTGGGGTAATTCTTTTCCAGTTCTCAACACCCACACACAGACAGACAGACATAGACAGCAGTCAGACACACACACTTGCAAATATATATTACCTTAACAGAGCATTTGACATTCACACTTCTAGATAGTTCTAGAGTAGATGGAAAATACCTAATAGTGCAGCTTAAAGAGCTTTGTAAAGTGTAATCTTACAAGTGTTTCTTTCAGGTCAGGTAACATGGGTTACATTTTAAAGTATCACAATTTAACATCCAATATAGTCATTCACAAGATGACAAGCTCTGAAAGGAGTACTGACCCCAGTCTACTGGTTTAAAACTTTAAGTACCTGGCACCTCCTTGAAAGAGATTCTAGCATACTCTCTCTGTAGCTCATAGGCATTTGAGAAGTGCTTCTCCCTAGATTCCCAACCTAGGGCACGTGGCTGGGTCTGGCAAGCCTACGATCCTTTTCCTAAGCATAAGCTTTGGTCTTACAGTTGATTTTCTTCTTTCCTGCACAAGGACAGACTTCATGAGATGGTGACTTAATTCCACAATACAAAAGCACGAAAACACTCTTCAAATTAAGTCTTCACACACAGAGAGAGAGAGAGAGAGAGAGAGAGAGAGAGAGAGAGAGAGAGGAGAAAAAGAGAAGAAAAAGGCAGGTTCATTCAGAGTAATAGATCACTTTATTCCTTAAAAACAACAAAAACCAATTGAACTTTACTAATTCTCACTAATGATTGGGGAGGCCCTTCGTAGAGGAACCAGTTTCACTGATTACTGAATCATACAAAATATTCTAAGAAAGAAATAAAATCTTGGTCATTGAAGACCATCTGTGATTCTTGCTGAGCAATAGGCACCCACAGGTGCTCTAATGGCGAGAATGATTGGGTTTGCAGTTTAGTGCAATTTGAGACTATCACAAATACCATCCAATGGCAAATCTGCAATTCAGTCACTAAAGAAGACACTTGCAGGTGATAAAATGGAGCAGGTTCACTGGCTGGAGTAGGGGTAGGGCAAATCGATGACATGTTGAGATCAAAATGAGTGTATTCCAAGGTGTGCTTGGTTTCTCTTAAGCAATTGGGAGACTAAGATTCCAGCTGAAGAATTCATTCACCTAAAAAAAATCAAAACCCAGGAATTTATCACTCAATGCACGTTTTGAACCTCGATACTAAAATAATATTTTGACATGAAAAGTCAAAACCAACTGTATACTTAGGATATGTACCATTTCCTTCACCAACATAACAGATGATAGGATTCTAAAATGTGACAGCTAACTGGGAAACTTAAACATTTGTTTATAGACAAAAAATGACTAAGTGCTTGGAAAACAGGAGTTTCTAATAGCAGAGCATTTCAATGATTGATATTGGCAAGCCTATGCTGGCAGGGGAAAGAACTGTCTTGTATTTGACTGGAAATATTTCTTTATTCAATCTACAAGGCCATTTCTAAACAGTTTTGCCACTGTAAGGTACCATCAGAGTGAACATGATGATCCAGAACTTGCCCTTTCCCTGACTCAGACACCTCTCTTGGTGTCTTTACCTTTAGCTAGTTCAAATTACCATACTGGAGAAAATGGGAACAAACCTAGCAACATGGGAAATGAGACTTGACTTGTGGCAAACCCTGCCATGGGTGTGAACTGAATTGTCAAATTGATTCAAGTGGTGTTAGTACAACAACCCCGAACATTCGGGTCTTCAGGTATGCAACAGTCAGCGTAGCAGAGTCAGAGTATTTAGGGAAATCTATTCTTCCTCCAGAATTAGTTTGTTCTAATCTAGAACATTCATTGTATACCCAGGCAGGAAGATACGTTCAAAGTGATTGGTATGTGTCTTAGTCATGGTTTCTATTCCTGCACAAACATCATGAACAAAAAGCAAGTTGGGGAGGAAAGGGTTTATTCAGCTTACACTTCCTCGCTGCTGTTCATCACCAAAGGAAGTCAGGACTGGAACTCAAGCAGGTCAGGAAGCAGGAGTTGATGCAAAGGCCACGGAGGGATGTTTCTTACTGGATTGCTTCCCCTGGTTTGCTCATCTTGCTCTCTTATAGAACCCAAGATTACCAGGCCAAGGATGGCACCACCCACAAGGGGCCCTCCCCCCTTGATCACTAATTGAGAAAATGCCTTACAGCTGGATCTCATGGAGGCATTTTCTCAACTGAAACTTCTTTCTCTGTGATAACTCCAGCTTGTATCAAGTTGACACATAAAGCCAGCCCGTATACTTAGTGAAGTTAAATCCATGAATGTGCTTGCATTTGAACACAGAAATTTAAGTATTATTTTAGCATTTATATAGTAAGCCCCTTCTCTGGTAGCACTGCAGAATGATGGAAATTAACTTCTGAGCTTCAAGGTACATAGTAATTCAGTAGAAGAAAGATATGTATTCACAAATAAAAAGCAAAATATGGCCGTTCACAGCTGAGAGATAAAATAAATGCTATCAATGTTTAGAGAAAGGAGGAACCTAGGAGGGCCCTAAAAAGGAGAACAAAGTTTATGTATATGTACCTGGAATGTAGAACTATGTCTGAGAGAAGGACGTAATGCAAACAAAGGTAAGCTAGGCCAGGAGAACAAAACAAGTTTAAGGCATAAGCAATGTTGTATGAACAGTGTTTTGGAAATTTAAGTATAAGCTGTACTGAGACTTATGATCTATGATCTTGTGACCCATACAGAAGTGGGTGGTATGTGCTAGGCAGTTGGCTTTGTTAACCATTGTCAGGGAACACGTGACAACACAGGAAAGCTTTGACAGTCCACTTGATTCCTCATTGGGCACAGCTCACAAACCAGAAACCATTGGCAAAGCAAATCTCTATAACAGCATCATACAAGATAATGATACAATGTAGAAAAACTGCATTGACAGGAACACCACCACTGTCCCACAAAGGAGGCATCTACAGATTGCTGTGTCACTATAATGACTTTACAGTTCTGGAAGACAACATTTTTGGAGTCAGTTTAAAAGGAGATATGTCATCATCTGTGGTAGAGAGAGGCAGGGATGAATCTGTGGACCAGTCTTACCACATGGCAGATACATGTGTCATAAGTTTAACAGAGTCACAGAATATACAGAATCAAGAGTGACCCCTCTTGTAAACTTGGCTTTCAGTGATAATGATGTATCACTGAAGATTCAGCAATTATAACACATACACTACTCTAGATGCTGTGTGGATATTGGGTAAAGTTAGACATATCTGAGGGCAGAGGAAATACGGTGCAATGTCTGCCTTTTCTGCTCAGCTTTGGTGTCAAATGAAAAGGTCTTTGCAGTGTAAAACCCATTAAAAATAGCATGTGACAGACCATGGTGAAATTAAGGAGTAGGAACAAAAATGGGTATGATTTTAAAATCCTATACAGTTTCTAATTTAAAATATGCATCTAACTATTTCATCAACTATAGAAGAAATTAGAGTGGCAATTGTGATATATATATATATATATATATATATATATATATATATATATACTCGTTGCTTGTAAGAACACGGGGATGCAGTGAATGCAGACATGTGTAGCCATGAATGGTTGTACCTCACAAAAGTCACATCAGCTACTAATGAACCAAACATGTAAAACAGTTATAAGGACAACAGTGTACTGAGCCTATTAATGAACTAAGTACTAATGTGTAACACAGTCATAAAGAGGACAGTGTATTAAGCCTAAAGAAATAAAAGGGAAGCATGTTTAATACAAGAAGAAAAATTGATAAAAGAAAACAGGCACTTGACTGTAATAATGGCCAAGTTAAAATGAATCCCTTTCAAAGTACCTCACCCACGCTCCTGATAGCTTCCATGGAGAGAGGCAGAGTAGAAAAATCTTATCAGCATTAGGGACAAAAACAGGACACATCTGTCTGTTAGTACACCGGGGACTGGAAGACCATGAATCCTGCAAAAAGCAGAAAAACATTCTAGAAATACACAAATAACCAAGCAGACTCAAAAATAAATATGATGTTGGAGCCATCTGCGGCAACATAGCCGTTGAATCTGTAGATTAAAATCTTTCCACAGAGAGAGCACCAGATCCAGCTGATTCCTACAGGCTCCTGGAAACATCTAAGAAATGGCAAATTTTACTCTTAACTGCTTTTTAATTTATTTTTCTTTAATTCTCTGAAAGTTCCATATATTTATATAATGCGTATCATTCATAGTAATCTATCATTACCTCCCTCCTTTTAATTTTTTGTAGTAATCCCTGGATCCAGTTAGTGCTGCCCATGCACACATGGTGTGGGGTCAGCCGTGGGGCGTGAGCAGCCTTCTAGCAGCTCAAAGGAATGTTATTTTCCCTTCTTCAGCAGCCATTAACTGCCATTACTTCCTTTGCTAGGATTGGGGACTTGGGGCACTGCCCACATCCATGTTGACATTTTACTTGGCTTGATCTTGTGCAGGTCATGTACAGGTAACCATGGCTCCTGTGGGTTCCTGTGTGCAATGGTCATGCCATGCCCAGAGGTTAGCATTTCAGAGCTCTCCTCCCCACTGGCTTCATCTTGTATTCTTTCCAGCTCCTCTTCCACGAAGTCCCCTGAACTCAAAAGGTAGGGGGTTGATGCAAATGTTCTGTTGATAGTTAGACACTCACAGCTTCTTATACCTGGACACTCTGACCAGGTACAGGTCTGTATTATCCACTACCAACTGTCAAATGAAATGTCCCTGACAAATGCTGACAGCACCGCAGGAAAATATAAACAAATATTTAGAAGTTATTTTGACAACATGATCATTTAGCAATGCAACACTAGTAGTCCCCCCAAAACCCCACCCAGGTCCTACAACTTTCTAAGTCATGGACTTTTGACTAGTCACACAGTGCAGACATGAATTCCTGTGGAAGTAGGCCAATGAGAAATTGGTTGGTTATCCCCATAAACTTCAAACCCTTATGGCACAGGGAGTACGTCTTGCTAGCAAGTCAGTATTATAGCATGCATGGGGCTGGTTCTGAGGAAGATCATTCACATCTTCCTCTCCCAGCATCCTGCACAGAACCTTCTGGCACCATGGGGGATACTCAGTAAGGAGAGACATTGTTGGTTAGTTCAAAGTTGGCTTCTCCATGTTCCTCATCCAAAGTGAGTAGGTCTTCAGCAACAGACTCTTAATATCTAGTTATTGTGAACAACCAAGAGAAATGGCAATAGCCTAGGACCTCCCTGACCAATGGCCTAAGAGGATGTATCTCATGCCTGGCATGGAAATGTTCATCTAATAACCTGTGTCTTCTTGGAACAGCTCTGTTGTCCACCCATGCAAGGAAGTTATGTTCAAAATATGCACACACTCACACATACACTCACACTCACACACACACACATACTCACTCACTCACACACACACATACACATGCCATGTATGCAACATACACAGAGAGAGATAGAGATACAGACAGAGAGAGAGAGAGAGAGAGAGAGAGAGAGAGAGAGAGAGAAGAGGAGAGGTGTTTAAATTAGCTTGCACACTAGTAGATTTCCTTAAGGCTACTTCATGCATCCTTAGGTTTGGCTAACCCAGGCCAACCCACTCTTTTACCCTCTCTTCTCCCCTATCCCCTTATCCCCACTTAAACCTTTAACCTTGGGCACATCTCCTCTTAGTGAATCTTTTTCTTGGGTTGAAAAATGGGATAATGTCATAAAGCTCTTTTTTTGTTTTCAGCCTTAATTTTGGTTAAGTCTTTCACCAACACCTGGTTTCCTTCCCGTGCTTGAGCCTGTCTACCTCCAGTGATCCCCTCTTGTACTTTCTTTTTTAAAGTTTTAATTAAGATATACTTGCCTTATTTTCCTCCTTCTCTTTCCTCTCACCAACTCTTCCCCCGTTTGTTTCCCATTTCATTCTCTTGCAAATCGACACCTTCCTTTTCTTCGATTATTATGGACACACGCGCGCACACACACACACTGTTATTTGTCATTTACACTGTATTTTACTATTCTTTCTCCCTTAAGGTATCCACCCCCTGTAGCCCATTGCTAGGTTCCAGGTTTCCACATGTGCTCAGATTAAACATAGAAAAATCAAAGATATGAAGCTATAAACCACATTTGAGAGAGAATATATCATGTGCACCTTCGGGGCCTGCATGACCTCACTCAACACCATTTTTGCCATGAATTGAGGCAGGGCTGGAACTAAAGTTCCTGGTTGTAAACCAATGCCTTTCTCTAACTGTTGCTAAGAAGGGAGAGATGCCCTTGAGCAGCTCTGTGGGAGATCAGTATGAAGTATACTGTGAAATGTACTGACTTAGTTAAGGTTCCTATTGCTGTGATGGCATACCATGACCAAAAGCAAGTAGGGGAGGAAGTTTACTTGGCTTACCCTTCCATATCACCGTTCATTACAGGAGAAAGTTGGGACAGGAACTCCAGCATGGCAGGAACCTGAAGGCTGGAGCTGATGCAGAGGGCATGGAGGGATGCTGCTTAATGTCTTATTCCCCATGGCTTGCTCAGCCTGATTTCTTATAGAACCCAGGACCTCCATCCCAGGGATGACATAACCATAACAGGCTGGGTCCTCCCCCATTGATCACTAATTGAGAAACACCTTACAGCTGGCTCTCATGGAGGCAACTGAGACTCCTTCCTCTCTGATGACTCTAGCTTGTGGCAAATTGGCACACAAAACCAGGGATGGTAGGGGATGAAGGCAGGTCCTTTCCATCAGGTTCTTCAAAGAGCGTAGGAGAATTTCTAGACAATAATACCCCTTCAATCTTTATGGTTAAGTGCTGGAGCGGGCATAATGAGAAAATGTAACTGAAAAATACAGAAAGCTGGCCCTGGGATGCTGACCACTAGGAGGGTTTATAGGGAATAAAATGTTTATGGCACCTTGCATAAACATTTCCTAGAGTCTGGGACATAGTAGATATTTTGCAGGATATTTTCAGGGGGCAGTTGTCTGGGAGAGTACGTGATTTAAAATGATGACATAAAATACAATGGAGTGTACATATTTTTACAGTCACTTGTCGTGCTAACTTTGCCTCCCTGGGACCTCTCTCCTTAGTTACCTCAGCATTCACTTAACTTTAGTAGAAGGAAGACTAGTCTTTCCCCGAGTTGTTTGGTGGGGTCGGCTGTTGCTGAAGATGTTAAAAATACAAGCTAACCTGCTAATCATTGCCAACAAAGCTGCTTAATCCTGGTTGACAGGCGATTTGTTTTGCAGCCTTTGGTGCAACAGAGAGATTGGAGTTTATAAAAAAGAGGTAAATAGTCAGTTAGAGATTAGAAGCCAAGAAAAGGAGTCCTCTCTCCCCCAGACCACACACTGATAGGGAATCTCCCTTGAGCAATTGTTCCACAGGGGTTCATGTTTCTCCTCCCTCCCAAGCTTGGCTTCTCCACTGCCCCCCCCTCTAGCACCAAAGGCTTGATTGGCACCTGTCACTGCTGACAGAGAGGACACAACTTCAGGAAGGAGGGAGGGGCTGGGGGAGGAAGCCCTTCAAAAGCTCTGGGAGTCAAAAGATGATTCAGTCTTTCTGCCTTGTGTTTTGTCTCTCTCTCTAAATTATTCAAATCTGGGTGGCATCTTGGATAAGTGGCATTTTGACACAGCTTAAGGGATTGTCTCACTAACACTATTGAGCCGAAGCTGCCATCCTTTTAAAAATGTAAAAAGAGAGCTCTTTACTATAATCTGATATGTCTACAGATGGAAGACAGTTACATTCAAAAACTTAAAATATTTTGATCAATTATATTCATTTTTTACTTACTGTTTTGTACAATCCATCTAAGAGTGATCTTTATTAGCTAAAAGAATGGGAAAAATCACTTATTTGAGTTTCTTTTCGGAGTACCAAGAGCAGGGTAGCTAGCTGCCTGTCAGATGATTGTAAGACTTTGCAAGGTTGCAAGGCAGCTGGCCAAGAATGAAAGAGTGGAATTTTCTAGATCAAAAAAGTTTATCATTGTTAAAAACACCTTGAGTGTGGCATCTATAAAAAAAGCCAGGCCTGGGGTTTCTCATGTCCTAATTCTAGCCCAGACATCCCATTCTTAGCTATGGGCTCTTGAAATAGTCACAGCATAGCCCTAGACTGTATTTCCTTTTCTGGCAAACATGGAAGGAAACAGACCCTGTCTTCCTCTGATTTTCACATCATGGAATTAATCGCTGAGTTTTCACACTCGTCTTTTTAGCGTAGCATTACCTTTGTGGGTGAAGACACTTACCGGAACTTAAAATATGTAGTTTGTTTCTCTCACAACTTGTTTGTGCCTTGGCAGCAGGTTTGTACTTGACACCACTGAGAGACAATGATTGGAAGAGACAGGAGGATGAGCTTCCTGATTCTCATTGTCAAAGGATTCGGTCTTCTACTTCTTTTGTCTTACTTCTGAAGTTTTATTTGTTTTAGCTGCAGATAACAGCCTATACTTTTGATTCCAGAATAGTGGGTTTTGCAGTAAGTTTCATGCAGAAACATCTTCTCAAAACTGCTAATAAAATCAAAGGGTACAGTAGCTGTTTAGTTTTTTTAGGTATAAAAGCTAAAGCAGAGCCCCTCTTCTAGTGTACTATTCTATTTAAGGCTCATAAAAGCTTTGTGTTTCATGTTGTCCTTTCTTCCTCTCTAGCTTTGTTCCCAGGTTTGATAAAATAAAAATATAGGATAACCAAGTAATATGCAGTTAAAACAATGAATAATGATTACATAGTATCTAGGATGAATGTATAGCATGTGGCTATTTACTATTTATCTGAAATTCAAATTAAACTGGGCATTCTGCGCTTTATCTGACAACTCCTAAAAGGCCTTCGGCTTGCTTTTCAGAGGCTGGACAGCTCTGCTCTTGCCAGAGTTTTAGTATTAGCCTTGAGTCCATGGGAAAATTATGCATATATATTTAATCACAAGTGTGTTTATTTACACATTTAAAGAAATATGTGCTGACGTCAGCCAGATGTTGGAAGCTGGGCAAGGTTCTTATGGCACAAGTTGGGTAAGATACAGTTCATGTTCTTTTGTAGTTTATGGTCTGGCAAAAAAGGAAGCAGACATTTAAAAGGGATTCTCAGTTAGGAAGAGCTTAATCCCTGCTATTCTCTAGCCCATTATGAAAACATATGATCCAACGAGAATATTTCACAGAAGTATCTACCCCTGTGTTGGGTGGGGATTATGGCAGGCATGCCCGAGGAAGTGACATTACCTGGGCGTTGGAAGATGTAGCACCAGTGTGAGAACAAGAGGTAGGTGCTGACAAAGTAGGGAATTCTCCTTTTACATCTCTGCAGGACAATCTGTTCTGTGATAGCATCATGGCTGGTTAGTAGGTTTTCATACTGAACTCTTTAATTTCAGAAGTATGAACACCAAACAGGTTCCTTCAGCACTGAGTACAGCAACAAGAGGGTTGATGCCCTACCTTAAAAACTCCAGGGAGGCTAAAATTTGAATAGCCTTACAGCAAAGTTTGGACCTTTGAAAAAATTAGAATTCTTTTTCAGTCATTGAAAAGTCCAAGTAAGTGTGAAAAATAGCATTATTTTTAAGTTCCCAGGGATGATTAGGAACAGCAAGAACAAGGTGTAGATGGGCCGATATTTTTAGGTATCTGGGATAAAATATTTTCTATCAAGAATCAGAGTTCTGATGTTAAAATCTGTGCTGTCATCTTCTTGTGTGATCATATGCAAGTTATTGTAATAGGTTTAAGAAATATACTGATATAATTGATATTGAAATCTACTATGTCAGGAGCCCTTTTAAACAACTTACACACAGTAAGTCACTTAATGCTAATTGGTCTTATCCTCAATTTTTTCACTTAAAAATGACGAATGGTAATAGAGTTTACCTCCTAGAGTTATCATGACACTTCTGTGGGATGAAATTAAACCACCCGGACAAAGCAGGTACTTTTCATAGCATTGACAATGGGCTGCCTACTTCTTTGTTCATGACCTTCAGGATATTTATCTTGTCCTCTAACACTTTCAGATAGAAAAAGGAATGGCTTCTGATGCATCATAGCCCTGAGGCAACCATTTCACTTTATCTCTAAGTGTGTGTGTGTGTGTGTGTGTGTGTGTGTGTGTGTGTGTGTGTGTTCATTCTGTACACGGGAAACTTCAGACCACTATGGAAATGTCCAGAAAATAAAAGACTTTTTCATTAGCTTTCTTCAGCCCTTCCCCTCATCTACACACATAACAGAAGTAGCTGAGTATTGCCTACTTTGAGGCTAAACACCTGAACCACCTGTCAGTCCACAGCCTAACTTAGGTCCAAGTGAGAGGCGTGTCTGCCTGTGCCTTCTGTTGCTAGGTAGCAGCAGAATAGCTAAGGCAGACTCAGGAGTCCAAGAAAGCACTTCTTAAAATACATAAGCCTTGAAATTTAATATTTTGTAGACCCCAATTTCAATCCCCATGCTCAACATCAGGCAATCAAAGAAGATCCATGATGTAAATACAGAGGCCTACACTGTTGACATCAGTTTGAGTGCCTAGCATGGTGTGATCACTAATCATCTGTGCCTAAAAGCAGTTTCAGTCTTTTCCCTGGCCAGTGCATTCTATGGAGAGAACAAAGAACATTTAAAGATGGTTAAATATGTAAGTGAGTGGTACAGTGGACGAGAATTTCAGGGGGTACGGGGGGGGGGTGCTGTGGGAGCTTCGATAGAGAAGATGTGAGCAGTGAGCTCCTTACTCAGGACAAAGAAGAGCCTGTTTGTGGAAGAAGGAAAAGCTGTGATAAAGGGGAAGAGGGACAGAGACAGAGAGACAGAAGGACACACACACACAAGAGACACAAATACGCAGACAGAAACAGACAGAGACAGAGAGAAGAGACAGAGGGGAGGAGGGAGAGAGAAAGAGAGACAGAGATACACAGAGAGAGAGAGAGAGAGAGAGAGAGAGAGAGAGAGAGAGAGAGAGACATACAGAGGCAGGACAGAGAGACAGACAGAGAGATATGGGAGAGACAGAAAAATGAGAGAGGGGAGAGGGAAAGAGAGAAAGGAGAGAGAAGAGAGAGGGACAGAGTCAGAGACAATAATAACCAATACTTTCTCCAGGAGAGCCTGTTCCCAGCATTCTCAGTTCTGGTTTATGTTCCACAGGCAGTGAAGAGCTAATGAAGGCTGACCACTTTCACACCTGAAGTGATGTCCAGTGATGTGTGACACACTCTGAAGAGGGCAATGGCAGCAGGAAGACAATTACACCCAATTTGGGGGAAGCAGCTTTCCGAACATTGAGTACTCCCAGTATGTCTCTGGGTTCAGAGGTTTAAATTTCCATTAACCTAGAAAAGGTCAGAGCTGAGGGTGGAAGATCTTTGGCTTGGTCTCTGGGGACCTGACAGCGTCTGTGACTTTGGCTCTCTATCTGAACCACATTGCCAGCATCTAATGTTAGTTTAGCTAGAGCAAAGGTTCTCATTGGAGGGAAGAAGAGATGGAAGGTCATCTCTTCCATCTCTGGAAGGTGGAAGAACAATGATGTTCTGCTATCATTGGTGTTTTACCAGTGTCCCGAGAGCTCCTGCTTATCACCGAGGGCCCATCTGTGCACGTAAATAAAACCAGGGGCTCTCCACTGAGAAGAAGCCAATTCCTCATTGTTTGTCCAGTAGGTGTGGGAGACATGGGGAGTGAAATGAGCTTTGTTGTCCCCCTTTAAAGCAGGGGCCATATAAACCTTGCTGCCTTCTAACAAAATGTAGAAACGCACAGCAAGCCTGCTTTCAAGTAAGGAAATGTTCAAAATCCCATATTCCCCCTTGTTTGTTATTCTGTGTCCTAGACCCTGTGGATTTCCATCCTGCCCAAGAGGGAACATGGCGACACCAGGCGTACTGAGTATAGAGAAAGGCTGTTTAAAGTGTGGTTGCCGTCTGGATGAGCAACCCTCAGATTCAGAGCTTTAGGGTACCAGGTACTGCAGAGCAGACACATTTATCCAGGACTGTGCTTCTCTGTGTGGAGAGACAAATATATCTGGAGGGCAATATTTAAGTGAACCAACTCTTTAAGTGATCAGCAGATGTTGCCTTTTGGGAATTTTTAGACATTAGCCGTGATATTAGTGTTAGTGCCTGTGATAGTCTTAGTATCTGTATTATTGTAAAAGTGTCAATACTAACGCTAGCATCAATATTTGTGTTGGTGTGAGAAGAAGAAGACTAAAACCTAGAGCAATGTTTTGACACAAGTCAGAGCCCAAGAAATATTTAATTCCTTTCCCTGAATTTTTTTCTTTCATTTTGGGGAAAAATTAGTACACTCTGTTCCATGCAATAAATATTTACTAAGGCTCATCTTGCTGTGTGTGAACCTCACTCAGATGGGGAAACAAAATAGTCATCAGAGGTGGGTGGAGAGAGGGAACTGGGTGGAAGAGGGGCTGAGGAGAGGTTTGGAAATGGTGATCAGGTGTGGGGTGAGGGGCGGCAAGAGAGGGCCAGGAGTGAGAATGGAAATCAGTGGTGGGGGTCATCTCTGGGACTAGCTGGAGACCTGGAATGGGAGGTACTACAGGGAGTCTATGGGGGTGATCCTAGCTGAGATTCTTACCAGCAGGGACACAAAAAGACTGAAGTGGCCACCTCCTTTAACCAGGCAGGACTTCCAGTGGAGGGAGGGGAACATCAAACCACCCACAAAAACCTCTAACACAAATCTGTCCTGCCTACAAGATGTGCATCAATAAAGATGGAACAGAAACTGAAGAAATGGCCAACTAATGAATGACTGGCCCAACTTGAGACCCATTCATGGGAGTGAGCCAAGCCCTTGACACTATTAATGATACTCTGCTATGCTTGCAGACAGACGCCTAGCATAATTGTCTCCTGAGAGACTTTATCCAGTAGCAGATGAAAACAGAAGCAGAGACCTATAGCCAAACATCAGGCGGTGCTTGGGGAGTCTTGTGGAAGAGTGGGGGATAGAATTGAGTGAACCAGAGGGGTCAAGGACAGCACAGGAAGACCCAAAAAGTCAACTAACCTGGGCCCATGGAGGCTCGCAGAGACTGAACCACCAACCAAAAAGCATGCAGGGGCCAGACCTAGGCCCCCCCACATATGTAGCAGAATTTCAGCTTGGTCTTCACATGTGTCTCCTAACAATTGGAGCGGGGGCTGTCTCTAACTCTGTTCCCTGCCATTGGATCCCTTCGCCTTACCTTGACTGCCTGGTTGGGCCTCAGTGAGAGAGAATGTGCTTAGTCCTGCTGGGACTAGATGTTCCAGTGCGGGGTGGTATCCAGAAGGGGAGGGCTCCTCCTCCTGTGAGGAGAATGGGAGGGGCAATGAGGGGAGGGGTTTGTAAAGGCAGAAGTGAGAGGAGAGGAGGGGAGGAGCCTGCGATTGGGATGTAATGTGAATAAAAAATAAATTATGAAATAAAGAAAAGCCTCATCTTGCTGAATTAAAAAAAGGGTGCTATGCATCCTTTGGTATTTTAGAAAGACTTTTGGTTTAGAAGAATGCTGACTGGGTGGATTAAATCTAGGGAGACAAGGTATAGCCATGTGCAGAGGAGAGAATGTTTTCTTGATAAGTGTGAACTGAGAAAGATAATAATGAAGTCAGAGACCAAGGCTTGGGATCTGGGTGTGGCATGAAAACGAATCATGCAAAGGAGACAGCAGATTATCACTTGGGATTTTTTGTGGAAACAGTTATGCTAGGTTCCTGTCTGCAAGCATGCAATCATTGAATCTAACATTCAGCATCAGTGGGAACACCCCGTTCTGGCATGAGGACCTACTTTTTTACAGTACAAGATGTGTTCTATCAGTGATCTTCTTTCTCAGGTCAATAGTAACAATCTCATTTCTCAGGTCAAGACTTTAAAGTAACAATGAATCAGTTTGTTAAATATGTAAGGTCAGTTGTTTTCAGTTCACAGCAGCCACAGACTGAGCTATTATTGTTCTCCTTAAACACTACACAGGATACTATCATCCCTCTTCACAGGAGACTACACCAAGGCACAGAGAGTTACTGGCCTTCACTCAAGTAAACAATCCTGGCAGAACCAGGTTTGGACCCCAGGGATCGGATTCCAGAATCCATTCAAGATTATCCTTATTTAGAATCACACAGAGACTGTTTTAAAATTTCTTATTGGAGGAAGGTTAAGCAATTTACTACAACTCCATTAGCAGGCTTCTAGTAGGGTTTGAATTGCTATGGAGCAGGCATTCATAGGCTCAAAGGAAGCTTGCATGTTTAAAGCATGTAAGTATGTGTATGCGTTGTCAACACAGTCTCAATGTCACATTGGCGGAATAGAATTCATTCCAGAAAGACTAGTTAGTACGCTTTCATCTTCCCTTCAGGAATCTTTGATCAACACTGCCTTTGATTGTGGCAAAATTGTGCTACTAACCTGAGGTTTAGTGAAAACATTCTAAGTTTCTAAAGCCTTTGTCTCACTGTTAGTTAACTTTAATCATAGCCATTTAAAATTATAGAGGAGCTTAATACAGATGCATATATATGCATATATGTGTATATCCTGTGTGCATAGATTGCACATATGTTCACAGATATTATATATCTAACAAGTAGAACACTAAATTATCAAAGATGTGGGATGGTATTTGAGGTCAGATGTTTACTGTTAAGGTCAGGAAGAGTGTTACAGAAACCATACATGCCTTGCTTCAAGTTAGACAAATAGGTGTTAAGGGCACATACTGTTTTTGCAGATATATTTCAGTTAGTAAATGGGGAAGGAATAACAGAATTAACTGCCTGACTTAATGGTTCAGTGGATAGAGATAACAATTGCTGGTGGCCACTAACATTATGCTAGAAGAAACAACTGGACATTGATCATGACCCTTCTAATTGCTCTCCTCACAATCCCATTCTGTAATGCTGAGTCTTCACCAGGTGAACCACTTTACCAAACATACAAAAGAGTGAGGAACCACACTTAAGGGATGCAGCCACTAAAATGCAGACAATTTGCCCTATTACAGAACAAACATTTTGTTTCATTGACAATATTAAAACATGATATGAAGACGAAGGGGGAGTGTCAAGATGGCTTAGTGGCTAAAGGCATCTGCCCAAGAACTCCATGATCTGAGTTCAGGCTCTGGAGTCACATGGTGGAAAGGCAGACCCTAGCCCCAGAAACTGTTCCTGTCATTGCTATCCATGTGCCATGTCACACACAGTAAATAAATAAGTGTAATAAGAAAAACAACTAAGAGAAACCAAAGGGGGGGGGGAAGACCAGTTGATACAAAAATATAAAAACTTCAGATCCCCAAAGAGCATACAAAATCAAATATCAAAATAGCAACTATAAACAAACATTTATAGGGGTTTAGTTTTAAAGAGACCATATAGTTTGATATAAAAAGGGGGAGTTCATGACAAATTATATATGTACTAGATGTCTATAAATGAATTAAAATTGAAAGATCACTAATTTTTCTAATGATTAAAAAAAAAGAAGAAGGAGACAGAGATGGAGACAGAGACGGAGGAGGAGGAGGAGGAGGAGGAGGAGGAGGAGGGGAAGGGGAAGGGGAAGGGGAAGGGGAAGGGGAAGAAGAGGAGGAGGAGGAGGAGGAGGAAGAGGAAGAAGAAGAAGAAGAAGAAGAAGAAGAAGAAGAAGAAGAAGAAGA
>JADRCH010000033.1:4197933-4241091 GCA_019843965.1 Rhynchomys soricoides
GAAGAAGAAGAAGAAGAAGAAGAAGAAGAAGAAGAAGAAGAAGAAGAAGAAGAAGAAGAAGAAGAAGAAGAAGAAGAAGAAGGTGCCCATCAAGATGCCTCATTGGGTAAAAGCACTTGACACCAAGCCTGAGACTGTAGGTTCTATTCTGAAGACCAAATGATGGAAGATGAGAGAAAACTCAAGCAAGTTGTCCTCTGACTTCTCCACCAGCTCTGTGAGATGCATGTGCGTACACTCACATACACACTAAAATAAAATAAACTTTAGAAGTTTCAAATATGAAAAGCATATAAATTAAAAGTAAGAAGTATCAATGGCATTGTATGAACCTCCTTGAGCACAAGCTAAACAAAATAAGCTTTAAAATGCAGAAGTGCATCTTAAAAAGCAAACATATTTGACCCTTCACAGATATTTGATGGTATGAAGGAATATTATATTAGTGAATAATTTCTGATTTGGGTGGATAATGATGATATTAAAGTAACATAAAAAAATGAGAAAGTCAAACACCTCTTGCTTTTGAACTTGTATATTTTAGCATGTAGGCTATTATAAAAGGAAATTTACGATCAGACAAAGACTACAGAGTTATATATATCATGTTTGTGGGTTGAAAGGCCCCAAGTGGTTAAGGTGGCACTATCTAAGCTGTTATTCCAGAAGCTGGAGAGATGGCTCAGAGGCTAAGAACACATACTGCTCTTAGAGATAACATAAATTCAGTTCTCAGAATCCATACTAGGTTGCTCACAAACACCTGTAACTTCAGCTCTGGGGGACTGGACACCCTCTTTTAGTCCCTGTAGGCACATGCTCACATAAATAAAAAATTTAATAAATTAATAAATTTTAAAAATACAATCCTATATTGTTGGATGTAAGACTAACCTTTAAGGACTGAGCCATCTCTCCAGCCAATATGTATATACATATATGTATATATATACATATATATGTATGTATATATATATGTATATATGAATGAATACCTCACCACTAGGATAAAAGTTAACAACTGAAATATCACTTATACCTGTTGGGAGGGGGAATGGCACTGGGTACATCAACCACTCCAGGGAAGCTCTCATGTTTAGGCATAGTTGACTAACACATAATAGGCTACGCAGTCTTTTATGTACTTTTATTTGGTTGCAGTTTGGTGGGTTTGTTGTTATTTGTTGGTTTTGATGGGTCATTGTAGTTTGCTTTCTAGGTCTAGACTGCTTTGTTGCTCTATTGGGTTTTATTTGTTTGTTTGTTTGAGAAGGAGCTTAAAGCTCAGTGGGTAGGGAGGAAGAGAGGATCTGAAAGGACTTGGGGGAGGGAAAGATTATAACCAAAATATATTTTAAATTAAAAATTGTTTTAAATAATTAAAAATAATAGAACTATTTTAAAAATACAATTTAAGTTATAATTCTAATCTGATTTAAATGTCTACTTGATGGACTGATTCTAAAATGCACAATAAAACCAAAGTGCCTAGAATAGCTTCATCTCTGACAACCAAACAACCTAGAAAAAGGAGGAACTTAGAAATTTTGTGTTACTTGATTTCAAGATCAATAAGTGATAATTAATCTTGATTGTCAACTTTACTAGAGTTAGAGTCTCCTAGGAGACATATCTCTGTCTGTGTGTTTCTCTCTCTTAAGGGGTCTTCAGAGATGTTTAACTGTAAGAAGACACACTCTGAATATGGGTGGTATCACCACACTAAATGACTCACTGAAAGGAAAAGGTTAAAGAGAAAAGGAAATGTCATCGAGACTCTTGATTTATCAAAGAATAATACTTTCCTACACAAAAGAATGTGAAGTTTTTGACATCGATTTACCCATGAAGAAAAGGTGCAAGAGATCAGAGGACAGTGCCCATGTCTCCTGTTGAGAACGATGGAAGTCATGAGGCAGACATCCTTGCTACAGCTAAGGGCTGCTCTTACTGTTATGACGGACTGCTCCCTTGTGTAAGGTGCTTTTATCGGGCATTTGTTACAGCAGTGATCAAATTAATGCATATACTACTAAAGAGCTACAACAATCAAGACATCGTGGTCCGCAGATTAAATTGCACAAATCACATACACAGATATATGGAGCTTAACGAAGTTCAGAAGGAGACCTATATTTAAAGGCATTCATGATTTTAAAAAAGTTTTATGTAACTACAATTATGGAAAAAAGAAGGATATTAATCTTCATCTTGTTCAGAAATTTTAATTCAAAATGAACCAAATAATTATAAGAGCCACAACTGCCAAACTTCTGAATAGCTATGTAGAGGAAAGTCTTTGTAACACTGGGCTAGGCAAAGGTTTCATAAATGGATTAACAAATTATTCTTCAAGGGAAAATGTCAGGGAAGCAAAGGAGTGAGCTAAGATTAAGAAAAATATAAAACTTGAACCTGACCAAGGCACGTGCATAGTCACCAACTGCTGTGCAACCTATCATCCCGGTCAGCTTTGTTATCATACACTTGACACACCAGGGAAGAAGGAACTTCAACTGAAGAATTGCTTTGATTGGATTGGGCACTATGCACATCTGTGGGAGCATTTTTCTGATTGCAGTCTGATAGAGGAGGACCTGGTCCACTGTGAGTGGTGCCATCCTGGACCTGGGTTGTGTAAGAAAGAACATGGGCACAAGAGCAAGTCAATAAACATCATTCTTCCATGGTCTCTGCTTCCATGTAACCTTAAGCATTTCTTCCCCAGTTTGTTTTGGGGCAGTGTTTATTACAGCCACAGGAGACCAAACTAGGACACTTTTGCCCTTAAAACATAGCTGCTTTAAAAATTGCACTTTTATTATTATCTCCTATTGTTTCTGAGGGGTGACACCTGAAGAATGGGTCATCAGAGATGTCTGTACTCATAAGCCTTCAAAGGACTTGTCAAGTTTCCACAGGGGACTGTGATCCTCAAGTCTCAGCCTTGTGACTCTCACAGGTGGAGAACTGGCTCCCTTGCTTATTCTAGTGGTTAATGGCTGGACTCAGATTATCAGTCCTCTGTACAAAGTCCCCTTCATAGGGTCCCTGAAAGTTAGCGTCTTCTAGAATAGTTCATCTGAGAGATTCGAAACCTGAGATATAAGCCATATATTTCAGAAATTAAAATTTAATATTAAAGGGATGCTTCCAAAATTCCTATGTTAAAACCACAACCCTAATTATGTTACCACATAGGCAAAAAAAAAAAAAAAAAAGAGCTTTAGGGGGAAGTAGAGTTAAATGGGGGGAGGGATGGAGCCGAAGGGGCAGGGGACAATACTCAGATAGGGTCCTTTACAGAGAGAAAGGTTGCTAGATGTTGTCTGTTGGTAGATATCTTCAGCTAGAATCTAGAGATACACAGTTTTCTGTGTACCTGTGGTTTCTGTTGTTGTTTTGTTGTTTTTGTTTTTGTTTTTTAAAGAGGGTATGTTCCAGTAAGGTGAGGACATAACAGAAGAATGAGATCCATGACTTGGGATGTCTCTCTTATAAGAGGCAAAGGTACTTCTTGGCTAACAGTCATAAGCAGTTCCAGGGTGGTGGCTCTGCAGAATAAAAGAGGAAACAGGCTCTGGGTGATGGGGAAGCCAGCAGGACAGAAAACCAAAGCAGATGTAGCCAGGTTCTTTGTAGACCAGACTGGCCTTGAACTCACAGAGATCTGCCTGCCTCTGCTTCCCAAGTGCTGGGATTAAAGACAAGCACCACTAACGGAGAACAGCCATGCAGAGAGCCGCTGCTGTTTGTCTAAGCACCCTTGTTACATTACTTGCATGTTACCATGTGCATGTGGGACATGCCTTGAATAAAGCATGATTAAATTAACAAAATTCCTCTTTGGAGAGGAAGAGCAGAGGTTCAAGGTGGAGAAATAGTTCTTTCCACATATATATAGAAGGCGGTTACAACTGAGGGGTCAAGCCAGACCCGAAGGGTTGATGGCCGTGTGTGACGTGGGAAGCAAGGACTGGGTCAGTGTGTGAGAACTTGGAGGTTGACTAACAGCACAGAGCCCTGGGAAAGGTAACTTTTGGAATGAAAGATTCTCTCAGAGTTTTTCTTTGAAAACCTTGACCAAGTGCTAGGCTTCATGTGGGTCAGACTCAGCTATTTTATACATGGCCGATGTCTCTAGCTTCCAATGTCATCTTGAGCTCTTCTTGCCCCACTAAGGGCAATAAGCCAGCAAACCAATGTCAGAGAAAGACTTCAGTAAAGAGGAGTAGGTATACTTGTTTTCCAGCTGCTGGAGAAGGTTTTCAGGTTAAAGAAGGGTCTTTGCTTGGTTTTTGTTAATGTGACAAGGTAGAACAGGATGGCCTTGAACTCATGATCCTCCTGCCTCAGCTTCCTAAGTGCTGAGACTATAGGTTTGTACACCACATCCCAGTTACAGAAACAGTCTTGTTTTCTGATCCCCCCTTCCAGGCCCTTTGATGAAGAGACATTTGTTTCTTGCAAAATGGAAGGAATATACTGAAAACTACTGATATTTTAGGAAATTTAAAATCCACCTTGTTGCACAGTATATAAGTCACGCCACTGCATAAAATTTAGATGTCAAGATGAAGAAAAGAATCTTTCAGATTCAGGGAGCTTTGTTTTCGAAAACCAATCTAGGGCATCTCATTAGCCATGTGCTGGGGGAATTGCTCATCAAGTCATTCCACATTTTACCCAAGCTGAGAAAGGCCCCCCAAAAAGGAACAGTTCATCTTGGTAAAATCCGGTTTAAACTGTTAGCAGTCGGTCCAGCCTCTGATAAATCGACTTTCACTTTGTTTCTATGAAAATGAGGAGATTAGACAAACAGAGATTAGAGCTCATGAGGCTAATTCTTCAGTTCTAGAGCAGGGGTTTTGATACCAGGAGCTCGGAGCTCATTTTCCATCACATAGCATTTGGCATTGCCACCTGCCTAAGGGAACAGGCAAACTGAGCAAACGTTTAACTGGGGGTGGAGGTTGGGGGGGATTAAAAGGAAAGATTAAAGTGGGAAATAAAACCTCGTTTTCTTCTGCAGGAAGGTGGGTGATGAATGAAACTGCTATTTGTTGTTCTAAATGTTTCCCTAAATTGAGTCTACAAAATTGTGGTTAAGTCCAAAAAAAAAAAAAGTCAATCTTCTTTTCCTTTGTCTTCATTTAACACTTTTCTGTTCAGCTTTTCTTCCATCCACAATGTGAGCACAAACGTGTTGCTGATCTGAAATTTGTTTCTTGTCGGGTGTGCAAACACTTTGTAGTTCATAGAAACCTGGCGATTTCCTAGATTACCATTTCATGGTAGACTGCACACCAAAACAAGCAACTGAACCTGTGTCTTTTATGGGTGATGTGGGTGGGTGAGGAGATCCAAAGGGGACCGGGTAGGGAGCCACGGTTCCCAGAAGTAATCAGATAAAAAGGGCCGTGTGGCATTAGTGTGTTCGCTTTGTCTAAGTCCTAGCATCTTCAGCGGACCAGCCCCTCCTCATTGGTCACCCCAGCACGCCCCTCCCGGCACCCAGAGATGACTGACTAGCCTCTTCGCTTGTACTATGATTTCGAGCAAGCTTGGTACATCTGTAGTAAATCCTGGAGGATTTAGGGGTGGGCCAAGGAAGTATGAGTGACCAGAAAGGAAAGCTTTTTATCCCGGCCTGATGTGGCATTTGAAGATTCGAATCGATCAAGTGGGTTTTTTTTGGTTTGTTTTTGGTTTTTTTTTTGTTTTGTTTTTTTTTTTCCAGCTGTCTTGGGTGTTTACGCAAGCTAAAAAATGAAACCGTGAACTTTTTCCTCCATCTCTATTAAGTTTGCTTATTAGTTCCGATGACAAAAAAAATCTCTCTTCTCTTGTGAGTGTGTGTGTGTGTGTGTGTGTGTGTGTGTGTGTGTTTAAATGCAGTGATTGGTTGGGAGGACTGACAGGGGCTATTCAAGACGTCACATGAGCCTGGGAGCTGTTTCAATGGACCGGTCCAGATGAAAAGGCAAGCCCCCACTTTGTACAGCAGCCACAGACAACTCTCAGGTGTGAGAGCAACAGAAGTGGTTTAATCAAAAATTCACAGCTTGTTTGTAGAGGGATTCTGACAAACATCTTCAAAGCAGAGACACTTACAAGAAAGATTAAATCCACTGCTTCCACTGCTGCTGCTTTATGTATTATTTTTCTCTTCTTGCTTTTTTTTCTCATTTATCCAGAAAAAAAAGTATACTAGGAAGTGTTTGTTTCCCGGCAATTCTCTCTCTCTCTCTCTCTCTCTCTCTCTCTCTCTCTCTCTCTCTCTCTCTGTCTCCCTCCCTCCCCGTTCCGTACCCCTCCCTCTTCCTCCCTCCTCTGGGTGTGTATTATGTGCTTTGAATGTCACCATAAATGAATTAAGTAGTGTGGCGTTGGACAAACATTTTGTGACAAGAGTCTGTGTGGTCATTCAGAGGCTTGAATGTGGTAACCAGAATTTCAGGATCTCCTGCTAGACTCTGAACCAGTCTCAGCTACGTCTTGATAACAAGTAACTGAGGTCTTTAGTGGCTCACAGCAACAGTATCTTGCTCATTGTGGACCACGCTCTGTGTCCATCCAGGGTCATCTCTGCCCAGTGCTGTTTCCCTCCACCCCCTGGGACCTGAGTGTTATCAGAGCCTCTCTCATTACATAAGAAGGAAGGATAATGCCTAATGCCTAGTCATGCACCTGCTCTTAAAATCTGTTTCTGATCAAAATTCTTTAGACTTAGCACCTCACAAAGCAGAGCTTTCATCGCTTGTGTGGAGAGAAAAAGAATTCTTCATGAAGGAAGCAGCCCTGTGGGGATACACAGTGACACAGTACCTGGCAGCTCTCAGTCTGTCATAGGAGGGAGCTGGGCATTTCTGGTGCTCTATACGGTACCATGTGGTAGACGGTCTTGGGAGTAGAGACCAAAGAAGCTCCGGTGCTCAGCTAGGATGGCTGAACGGTATCTGAATGATGCTAGAATGATGTGTGTGCAGGGGTTGGGGTATTAAAAGACTAGAAAGAACCATTTCCACATGTTGGTCTATTTAGACATGACTAAAAATAAAGTTGCTTCTCTCCTCGAGGAATGGAAGTCACTTACTAACTCCCTTTGCATCTCTGAAATTTAACACTTGCAGGAAATGAAGAGGTGACTCTCTTATAGAAATAACACGAATACAGCCACATGCTGCAAAGCAGTAGGACTCATGTAATATCCCGGAAGCTCTAATATTCCCCTTCACAAATAAATCATTTCCCTTCAGAGATAAAAAGCTAAGGGTGTCTTACAGTTTATGGAGTGCTGCAGACAGCAGTTGGACTAGGGATTTTCTTGGGAGATTTACTTGTTTGGAGATAGGGGAGGCAAATGAGCAGGGGGGAAGCTGGACCACAGTATGGTTGCTTCAAAGGTAGCCAATCCCATGAAGGCTTTCTTCAAGGTAATCAATCCTATGAGCCAATGCAGGTTTTAACAATGAGCTAGCTCTTTGACTTTGCTTCAAATTGAGGCAACTGAAGCTGGGCATCTATACTCTTTAACCCTTCAGTAGATACTAGTCCTGGGTGAAAGCTCAGGAGAAATGTGGTCTAGGATGACTGAATCCCAGTGAGTCACCAGCAAAAGATGCTCTCGGAAGTTGAGAATGATGTTTGCATGGGAACTTTTGAAGTTACAGCTCTTCTCAGTTCTTGAATGCTGTTTGTGAAACATCCTACAGTTTTATTCTCACAGATATTTGTGTTATTGACTGATATCTTCTGCTTCAACTTGAAGAGCATTTTTGGACACTCTAGTAAGGCAGGAGTTGCAATGATAAACTCTCTCTTTTTTTGAGAATGTCTTTCCATTTCATTTAAACAAAGACTATCTTTGTTGGGTATGGTAATTTTGGTTAATAGTTGTACTGGCTGGTTTTGTGTGTCAACTTGACACAAGCTGGAGTTGTCACAGAGAAAGGAGCTTCAGTTGAGAAAATGACTCCATGAGATCCATCTGTAAGGCATTTTCTCAATTGTGATCAAGGGAGGAGGGACCCTTATGGGTTGTACCATCCCTGGGTTGGTAGTCTTGGGTTCTATAAGAGAGCAAGCCAGGAAGAAACATACCTCCATGGCTTCTGCATTAGCTCCTGCTTCCTGATCTGCTTGAGTTCCAGTCCAAACTTCCATTAGTGATGAACAGCAGTGTGGAAGTGTAAGCTGAATAAACCCTTTCTTCCCCAACTTGCTTCTTGGTCATGATGTTTGTGCAGGAATAGAAACCCTGACTATGACAATAGTCTTCTTTTCCTTGTGACTTTGACTATATCAAAACTTTTTTTTTTCTGAGCATAAATCTCTGACACTATTAATGATACTCTGTTATGCTTGCAGACAGGAGCCTAGCATGGCTGTCCTCTGAGAGGCTTCATCCAACAGCTCACTCAGACAGATGCAGATACCCACAGCCAAACAGTGGATAGATCTTGGAGACTTATAGAAGAATAGGAGGAAAGATTGTGGACCCCAAGGGGATAGGAACTCTACAGGAAGACCAACAGAGTCAACTAACCTGGACTCTTGGGACTCTCAGAGACTGAACCACCAACCAAAGAACATTTACTGGCTAAGCCTACCATCACATATGTAGCAGATATGAAGCTTGGTCTTCATGTAGGTCCTGAACAACTGGAGTGGGGGCTATATCAAAACAAGTTGCCTGTCCATGGGATATGTTCTTCTAGCTGGGCTGCCTTGTCTGGCTCAATGGGAGAGGAAACACTTAGCCTCGAAGAGACTTGAAGTGCTAGGGTAGGGGGATCCCCAGGGGGACTTCCACCCACTCAGAGGAAAGGGGGAGTGTGGGAAGGATTGTGGGAGGGGTGACTGAGAGGGGACCCCTGAGTGGGATATAAAGTGAATAAGTAAAATAATAATAATAATAATAATAATAATAATGTAAAAACATCTTTCTTCCATATAAGGTTTATGTTGATAAACCTACTGAGTGTCTTGTCAATGCTCTCTTAATGTGATACTTTTCTTTCTACGAACTTTTCTCTTTGTCTTTCAACAATTTGATTATCTTTTATCCCTTTTTAAACTTTTTTATTGCTTCTTTGTGAATTTCATGTCATGCACCCTAATCCCACTCACCTCCCCATCCCTTCATATTCACCCTCTGCCCTCGCAATCCCCCCTTCCAAAAGAAAATAAAAAGAACAAAACCAAAACCAAAACCTCGCCATGGAAGCTGCAGTGTGTCACAGTGTGTCCCACAGGATACCTTTTGTCCACACAGCTTTACTTGCAAATGTTTAATGCAGTAAGTTATTGGTCTGGTTCAAGGCCTCTGGCTTCTTCTACACTATCAATATGGGATCCTCATTGGGAGTCCTCTTAGACATCCTGTTGTTGCCCTGTGTCATGAAGTTCCTGCAGCTTTGAATCTGCAGGACAGGCCCCTTCATGCACCCCAGCAGTTCATAGATGGGGTAGATATTGGGGTGGGCCAACTCATAGCCCTGGATCTATGCCTGGGTGGTAGCTGAGTTGGTAAACTTGCTTGCTGTCTCACACCCTCACCACCATGACAAGCTCTCTAGCACTTTCTGGGCTAGCTCACCTGATGCTGCAGCCCCCAAGGGATAGGACCAGCTCTCCCATTCTCACACCCTTGGGCAGTGTCACATGCCTCCATGACACCAGGGTCCATTCTACTGTACTGCCCAGGAGAGATGAGGGGTCTGCTCTCCTGAGTGCTGTAGCCAGTGAGGGGCAAGGCCAACCCTCCTGTTCAAATGACCCCAGGGCTTGCTCTCCCTCCTGCCACATGTGTTGAGGTGTGGGGATGGGGTCATCTCTCCCTTGCTCATGTCACCACAGGGAAGATGAGGGGCAGGGACAGTTCTTTTGAGTGCCACAGCCAGTAAAGGGTTGGACCATTTCTTCTGTTTGATCAAGGTTGCTATTTCAATCTCTATGGGATTTTCATACTGATTGTGGTGGTTTTGTTTTGTTTTGTTGGTTTTGAGGATTTCTGATTGGTTCTATTTTATGGTTTTTATCTTTGGGTTGGACTTGTAATCTGGTGATTTTACTAATTTTTATAGTTGTGTGCATTCTCTTTAAATTCACTGAGTTTCTTTATGATGCTTGACTTTGAATCCTTTGTTAAGCAGACTGTAGAGCTCTATTACTTAGAGTGGACACTGGTGTTTTGTCTTATTCTTTGGGTGATATGTTTCTCTACAGTTTAAGTGCTGTATGCCACCATTGATGTCTATGTATTTGAAGGTGTAGTAATCATTTGTGGTCCTTGCTGACTTATTGAGCGAGGAAAGCTCTTTGTGTGTCAGCTTACCCCGAAAGTCTTTGTAATTTGGCTGGTTTGGGCTGTAGATGGGCCTGTTGTTGAGGTCGATTGGTAAGTGAGCCTGATATCTAGAACTGTAGACTGGTGTTCCTGATGTGTGTGTTTGTGGGCTGTCTTGGTACTGGGGTTCCATGGGGTAGACTTGTTGCTTGTGATATTGATGACAACCTGGAATTTGGGGACACAGAAAAGTTATACACTTAGTTCACTCCTCTCTTACCCCAGGAGAGCTCCTAGAAGAAAGTATCTCTCTTGTACCTGAGATATCCAAAGTTATGGAAGCAATGAGTTAGGGAGGTGATTCTATTCATCCTTCCTGTCCAAGGCATGTTTTCTTTTTCATTTCTGTGCTCCATGTGAGTGCAGTTCGATCCTATGGCTCTCATTAAAATATATATACAAATAGATGACTTTTGAATCATATGTATGCTATTTCCATGAGATGAAAATAGCTAGACATTCTTATCGTGCCATCGTGATGATGCCTCCCAATGCATTCTTCTTTATGAAGGTCCATAAAAGGAATTCCTGTTATATTCCTGGTCCTAGAACTAATCCTTATACATTGTAAACTCTGAGTCAACCGTATGTTTTACTGTTTGTTAAAATGCTTATACTCAACTCAGGAGACTACTTGATGCATGTAAATGCATTTTGTGGATCAAGCCCAATTCTGTCCTTGAGTTGTGTCTCTTATTTTGATAGTTTTAAATCTGTGTCTTAATTTAGAGTCTTTTTTCGCTGTTTCTAAGTAACAGAAAACTCAACTTATTTTAATCAACACAGCAAATGAGCAGGACCAGCACAGAGGAATCCTGAGGTGCTAAAGCAATGCCACCCAAACTCACTTCCACAAGGAAGATTGCCTTCCATGAGCAGATTGGCTCCTCTCATGGTAGCAAAATAGCTTCTAGTGTTCCAATCCTCCCATCAAATCATTAATAAAATCACTTAAAAAAGGAACATTTTCTCATCAGAACTATGAGAATTTTTTTTTTTAGTTTATACTTAGTATAGTCATACTAGTTAGCCATTCCTAAATCAGTGTAGGAAAAATAAGCCAATGTTTTGATTAATCCATTTGTGGCCCATTTCTGAATTTGAACACAAGGTCATTTGTAGTGATAATCTGTTAACCCACTCTGAGCTTCAGGAGGGTGCTCTCTGCACCCGCCCAAGGGCTGAATAAAAGACACACACACGCAAACTTTACATTTTAATAGCCTTAACGAGCTCAATGGTTGGGCTCTTCCCTAATTGCATGTAACTAACCTACTTTCCTATCCAATATTCCCAAGTTAAAGCCTTATAAAATCTGTATTTCATCTCTGCGACCCCAGACCCAATCAGGGTCAGAATCTAATATAACCATGAGTTTACTATCTGGCCCTTAGTTTCTGTTATTTAATCATCTTAAACAGTTTGTAATAGTAGCTATTAGAAGGACTGGGTCTAAACCTTGTATTCTTAAATGAATTGTACAGGCACAATGGCTAGCTAAGAATAACAATATTAATTTCAAATTTTGTATCAATATGCAAAGTTTATATCAATGAAAAACTTAATCTGTATCAATATATGTTCTGCACCAATGTAAGATATTATGACTTCAAAGTGCATCGGTTATAAAGATTTCTACCAATGTAAGATTGTGGCTGTACAATGTTTCGTTTAAGAATAAATTTAGTAATCCATCCTATTTCCTCTCTGTTCAAAATTATGACCTTTTCCAAACATCCCATAAAATAACAACTTATCTATAATTTATAAAATTACTGTACCCAGACACCCAAACCCAAGGGATGGGATGACGATTCTCCACACCTTCCTGCTGAATAGTGGTGACAAAAATTCTTTAAAGGGATGGGGAGGGGAAGGAAAATTAGGAAAACTGGTTAGACTTAAGAAGGCTAGCTTAGTATCTGCTGTCCAGTCTCTGTATGCTTACAAGTCTCAGGGCTTGATTGAAGTTCGGACTGGATCTGTCTGAAAGAGTAGATGAACCGAGTCCACTGGGAATCAGCAGCAATTCCTGAAGCTATTCTGGGTTAATCTAACCAACACATATAGAAGAGAGGAATAGTCTTCCCAAGGAAATTCAGGGTATTTTTACCAGAATGGGAGAAATGAGTGTACCAATGGCATATATTTGTTAGTATTTTCTCTTTCCAATTTACTGATTTTTAAAATACCCTCAGGCAGTTTTAGAAGCAAACTTGAGCCATATTTGGTAATGAACTGGAACACATGCAAACCAATAAATATAATGTGTGGTGAACAGTGCCATTAAAAGTACAGCTGGTACTTATGTTCCATGTGTAAGAGAGGAAAATGTACAGTTTTACCTAAAACTTTTTCCCAGGGCCAGCCTGACTGCAGTTGTTTCTCAGAGAGTGATGACGGCAGCCATTTCTACTCTGGGACATTTCCATGTATAGAGAACACAGATTCTTACGTATCAATTATTCATGAGCTCATCCACACAGATATAAAAAGGCTGTACAGAACAAAAGCATATGGTTTAGATAGACAAAGAGATCTTTACTCTCTGTGATCGTGTGTTCTTGTTAAGAATGAAGTTTATAAAATGGCCTCAATGGTCATGCCATCTGCCCTGTTCAAAATGCAGCTTAGGCCGGTGATAAGACTTAGCTCTCAGGGCCTTGTTGCTTGGGTTTGAATAACAACTACATTAATTATTATGGCTATAGACAAGACTAAATGCCATACCTTCACTGTGCCCCAGTTTACTATCTACAAAGTTGATTGCTGTAGTCACACTGTGGGGTCTTCATGATTCAATGATGTAAACTGTAAAACTAATGTATAAAGCACACTTTAATACTGGTGGTTCTTAGTAAGCATTATATAAATATTCACACTCCATCAACTTAACAAGAATAAATTATTCTTGGCCATTTTGAGCTTTTCTCCTTCAAGAAGATTAATTCAGCAGTCAGGGCCCAGTCTAAACAAGGTCAAGAGTCTGAAAAATAAAGATTCCAGGATTCTGTGATATCGTATATAAAGAAGTTATGTTATTTTGTGATGGACAGTTATTCTTTTTAGGAACAAATTATAATTGAAATACAAATAATTGAGGTAAATGTGAACAGCACCAGTTCTGAGCTCTATCCTTCTGGCTTCAGTTAAGTTAGGGGACTAATAGGACCTGCCCTTCCTCAAATAAGCATGGTGAAGAGTAAGTGAGCATAAAGTCACCCTAAATCCAGGAGTGTCCTAGGCCACTAGAACCAGATGTGTTGCCTACAAGAGCCTATGTTAATGCTTCCCCCTCAAACTCTGTGGTGGATGAAATTGCTCCTTCAAAATTATATTCATTTCACAAAATTATCTTTCTGCATTTAAAACGAATCAATCCAGTGCATATTCATAACAACCAAAAGACTAAGTTAATATAAAAGTCCTGGTGCCTTGGGTGAGATTTTGATGAAGTACCAATTTGGGTACATATAGTATCTGCAACCTGTGAAAAATTAAAACTCAATAAAACAAAGTATACCTGTGTTTTATTTCTAAGTGGCTTAGGGTTTCCAGTATAAATATTGTCCAAATAATGACTGTATTTAAAAATAATGAAATTCTATTCATATTTAATAAAAATATTTTTCCTGCTTTTAATCTTCAGTTGGTTGCATTATGCAATATGCATGATCTATGCATATTGATCATGGCATCCTTTCTTCAAGTGCTCCTATATACTGTATTTTTAATATACTGGATATTTGTAAGAATTCTTAAATTTATTAAGTCTTTTGGTATAATTCTTTCTATAGTGTGATTTCATTTTGTTTCTTTGTGTCATATTTTGGTGATTCTATTACTGTTTCAAACATTTTTATCACACATAATAAAAATCATATTTGACCTCAGATCAGCCCAAACTAGAAGTGTTTTTCTAATTCCCCATCCTCTTATCTGTCAATAGTAGTGGCAATGAACAGGAGATTCGTGGAAAGAATGAACCTGGGAAACAATTATTAGTGGCTGGACTTGGACATGATGCTGACAGACAGTTCCTATGTGAGACATTCAGAAGCAACTGAAGCAATACTCCATGCTGCAAGCACCAGAGCCTGGAAGGTTGAGGACCCTGAAGACATATGCAGTAGCCTCTGGGTCTAACTCCTCCAGATCCTATCTTAACCTCCTCTGTCAAGAACAAGTGATTGCAAGAAAGACGTACAGTAGACTACCCATATCTATGGGTTCTGCATCTGAAAATTCAGTGAGCTACAAACTGAATACAGGAAAAATATTTTTATTGAATATGAAGAGACTTTTATTATTTTTAAATGGTAGAATATAATAATTGCTTGCACAGTATTTATACTAAGTATCATAAATCATGTAGAAATAAAAATATACTTTTATTGAGTTTTACATTTTTATACTTTGCATTGTATTTTTATTTCTCGGAACATTTTAATTTTTATTGAAAAAATCACAAATATAGTATGATTTTGGTTTCTTTTTTTCATCTTCTCTCATATACTATATTTTTAAACATACTGGATGTTTGTGAGAATCCTTACATTTAGTAAGTCTTTTGGTATAATTTTTTCCCATAATGTTAATTCATTTTGTGTATCTGGTCAAGGTTTGGTAATTCTATCAATGTTTCAAACATTTTTATCGTATTTTTCATGGTGGTCTGTGATCAGTTATGAGGTATTAAAAATGGAAACCAGAGTCTCTTAGACATATCCTATCATGGAATCACATCTGTGTTAGTGATAGTGATTATTACTGTTACTATCCTTATCTATAGGGAGGTGTGCTGAACTACACACACGTGTGGGGTCAGTTTGCACTGTCCCACTGACTTCCACATCTCTCTCCTCACGGGTTTCCTTTTTCCTAGTATTGGGTAAATTTATTATAGCTATTTCTAAGAATTCAAGAAGAAAATGAATGTCACCTATCTTGCTTTACAGATTTATTTTTAATTATGTGTATGTGTGTGTGCCAAAGTAGCTATGGAGGCCAGCAGGTTCCTAGAGAGGCTGTAAGCATGAGTTACCTTGGAACTGGAGTTGCAGGAGTTGTGAGCCTCCCAGTGTGGGTCCTCAGGCCTGAACTGGGCTCCCTATAAGAACAGCACTCTCTTCACCACTGAGCCACCTCTCTAGCTCTGTCCATCTCACAGTCAATCAAAAGCCACAGATGATTGATTCGTGATGAAGGTGTGTAAAAATTCAAGACAGTTGGAAGGCTGAGCCTCTCTTATAAACATCATGTTGGTGATGATGAAATAGAAGCTCTTGAAAATAAAAAATACTCATCTAGCGATCTTGTGAACAATCTGAATGCAAAGCTGACTTTGTTCTTATCTGGGCAATAATGTCTCATTGCATAGATAGAAAATCAAACCACTGCAGCATTCCCCTCAGCCTGTTAAATAACAAGATCTCGATGCTGTCATTTCTTTCTTTTTCTTTTCTCTTGTTTTGAAGACTATAAAAGATAAGAGAAAAGTTTGAAACTAGCAGAGGTTGGTTTTGTGAAGTTTGAAGCAGGAAAGAATCTCTATGACATAAAAGCATCAGCTGAAGCATGGAGAGCTGGTACAGGAGCTACACTGGGTTGTTCTGGAGGTCTAGGTAAGGCTATCTGCAAAAGTGGCTACACTAGACAAAGGGCAAAAAGGCCAAATACAGCAGCTTTGGATTCAGTTTTGATGTCTAAGTCTTTCATGATTGAAGAGGATTCAATGCCTGCCTTGAAAGCTTCAAAGAACAGGCAAATCACTTGGAGCTGATGACTCTGGGAACTATGCTCATGTACCATTCTGGAAAGTTCAGGGCCTTTAAGAATTGACTGGCTGCAGCCAGGGAGCTGATCCTGTTCCACAGGGCTCCATATTCAAATAGTACCAGGAGAGAGCTAGCCTTTCAGGAGTGTGGAAATGCCTGTGAGTGGGGCTAAGACCAGCACCTCTGTTCAGAAGGACCTACCCAGAATCCTCAGAACACAGGGACTGAGGAGTGGCCTTCCAGTTTCTGGCTGCAGCCTGGGAGCTGATCCTGTGCCACAGGGTTCCACACCCAAATAGTGCCAGGAGAGAGCTGGTCTCCCAGGAGTGCTGACACACCTTCCAGCACGGGCAAGACCACCACTTCTGTTCAAATTCCTAGATCAAGAGGGAATCTCACAGAGCCATCAGGACACAGAAACCAAGGAACAGCTGGGGACAGGATCCTTCTGGTTTCTGTTTGCACTCCAGAGCTGACCCTGTACCACAGCTCTCCAAACCAAAATACCTCTCAGGGAGAGCTGGTCTCCCCTGAGACAGAGGCTTGCAGGAGAGACGAGCCACAGTTAGAGAGAGCAAGATCAATTAACACCAGAGATAACCAGACAGTAAAAGGCAAGGGCAAGAACACAAGGAACAGAAACCAAGACTACTTGGCATCATCAGAACCCAGTTCGTCCACCAGAGTGAGCCCTGGATAGCCCAACACACCAGAAAAGCAAGACTCAGATTTAAAATCAAATCTCATGATGATGATAGAGGACTTTAAAAAGGACATAAATAACTCCTTTAAAGAAATATGAGAGAACACAGCTAAACAGTAGAAGCCCTTAAAGAGGAAACACAAAAATCCCTTAAAGAATTACAGGAAAACACAATCAAACCGGCAAAGGAAATGAACAGAACCATCCAAAATCTAAAAATGGAAGTAGAAACAATAAAGAAATCACAAAGGGAGACAACCCTGGAGATAGAAATCCTAGGAAAGAGATCAGGAGTCATAGATGCAAGCATACAACAGAAAACAAGAGATAGAAGAGAGAATCTCAGGTGCAGAAGATACCATAGAAAATGACACAAAAGTCAAAGAAAATGCAAAATGCAAAAAGCTCCTAACTCAAAACATCCAGGAAATCCAGGACACAATGAGAAGACCAAACCTAAGGATAATACATATAGAAGAGAGTGAAGATTCCCAACTTGAAGGGCCAGTAAATATCTTCAACAAAAACATAGACATAAACTTCCCTAACCTAAAGAAATAGATCACCATAAGCATTCAAAAAGCCTATAGAACTCCAAATACATTGGAAAAGAAAAGAATTCCTCCTGATACATAATAATCAAAACACCAAATGCACACAACAAAGAAAGAATATTAAAAGCAGTAAGAGAAAAAGGTCAAGTAACATATAAAGGCGGACCTATCAGAATTACACCAGACTTCTCACCAGAGACTATGAAAGCTAGAAGATCCTGGGCAGATCTCATACAGACCCTAAGAGAACAAAAATGCCAGCCCAGGCTGCTATACCCAGCAAAACTCTCAATTACCATAGATGGTGAAACCAAGATATTCTATGACAAAGCCAAATTTACACAACATCTTTCCACAAACCCAGCCCCACAAAGGATCATAGATGGAAAACACCAACACAAGGAGGGAAACTACACCCCAGAAGAAGCAAGAACGTAATCTTCTTTCAACAAATCCAAAGGAAGATAGCCACACAAACATAAAAATAACGTCGAAAATAACAGGAAGCAACAATCACTATTCCTTAATATCTCTTAACATCAATGGACTCAATTCCCCAATAAAAAGACATAGACTAACAGAATTGATACATAAACAGGACACAGTATTTTGTTGCATACAGGAAGTGCACCTCAGTGTTAAAGACAAACACTACCTCAGAGTAAAGGGCTGGAAAACAATTTTGTAGCTAATGGTCCCAAGAAATAAACTGAAGTAGCCATTCTAATAATGGATAAAATCGACTTTCAACCAAAAGTCATCAAAAAAGATAAGGAAGAACACTTCATACTCATCAAAGGAAAAATCCACCAAGAAGGACTCTCAATTCTGAACATCTTTACACAACATCGTTCCACAAACCCAGCCCCACAAAGGATCATAGATGGAAAACACCAACATAAGGAGGGAGCACCCACATTCATAAAAGAAACTTTACTAAAGCTCAAAGCACACATTGCACCTCACACAATAATAGTGGGAGACTTCAATACCCCACACTCATAAATGGACAGAACATGGAAATACAAACTAAACATAGACACAGTGAAACTAACAGAAGTTATGGACCAAATGGATTTAACAGATATATATATATATATATATATAACATTTCATCCTAAATCAAAAGAATATACCTTCTTTTCAGCACCTCATGGTACCTTCTCCAAAATTGACAGTATAATCAGTCACAAAACAGACCTCAACAGATATAAGAAGCCTGAAATAATACCTTTCCTCCTATCAGATCACCATGGATTAAGGCTGGTCTTCAATAGCAACAAAAACAACAGAAAGCCCACATACACATGGAAGCTGAACAGTGCTCTACTCAGTGATAAATTGGTCAAGGAAGAAATAAAGAAAGAAATTAAAGACTTTTTAGAATTGAATGAAAATGAAGATACATCACACCAAAACTTATGGGACACAATGAAAGCAGTGCGAAGAGGAAATTTCATAGCTCTGAGTGCCTCCAAAAAGAAATTGGAGAGAGCATATACTAGCAGCTTAACAGCACACTTGAAAGCTCTAGAACAAAAAGAAGCTAATACACCCAAGAGGAGTAGATGGCAGGAAATAGTCAAACTCAGGGCTGAAATCAATAAAGTAGAAACAAAGATGCAAAGAATCAACAAAACTAGGAGCTGGTTCTTTAAGAAAAATCAACAAGATAGAGAAACTCTTAGCCAGACTAACTAGAGGGCACAGAGACAGTATCCAAATTAACAAAATCAGAAATGTAAAAGAAGATATAACAGAAACTGAGGAAATTTAAAAAAATCATCAGACCCTACTACAAAAGCCTATATTCAACAAAATTGGAGAATCTGGATGAAATGGACAATTTTCTAGACAGATACCAAATACCAAAGTTAAGTCATGATTAGATAAACCATCCAAACACTCCCATAACCCCTAAAGAAATAGAAGCAGTCATTAAAAGTCTCCCAACCAAAAAAAGCCCAGGACCAGATGGGTTTAGTGCAGAATTCTATCAGACCTTCAAAGAAGACATAATACCAATAGTCTTCAAACTATTCCACAAAATAAAAACAGAAGGAACACTACCCAATTTGTTCTATGAGGCCACAGTTACATTGATACCAAAGCCTCACAAAGACCCAACAAAAAAAGAGGACTTCAGACCAATTTCCCTTATGAATATCAATACAAAAATACTCAATAAAATTCTTGCCAACCAAAACCAAGAACACATCAAAACTATTATTCACCATGACCAAGTAGTCATTATCCCAGGGATGCAGGGATGGTTCAACATCTGGAAATCCATCAATGTAATCCACGATATAAACAAACTCAAACAAAAAATGCCACATGATCATTTCATTAGAGGCTGAAAAATCATTTGACAAAATTCAACATCCCTTCATGATAAAAGTCTTGGAAAGCTCAGGAATTCAAGGCCCATACATAAGCATAGTAAAAGCAATATATAGAAAACGAGTAGCCAATATCAAACGAAATGGAGAGAAACTTGAAGCATTCCCACTAAAATCAGGGACTAGACAAGGCTGCCCACTCTCTTCCTATCTATTCAATACAGTACTTGAAGTTCTAGCTAGAGCAATTAGACAACAAAAGGAGGTCAAAGGGATACAAATTGGAAAGGAAGAAATCAAAATATCACTATTTGTAGATGATATGATGGTATACCTAAGTGACCCCAAAAATTCCACCAGGGATCTCCTACAGGTAAAAAAAACTTCAGCAAAGTGGCTGGATATAAAATTAACTCAAACAAATCAATAGCCTTCCTATACTCAAAGGCTGAGAAAGAAATTAGGGAAATGACACCCTTCAAAATAGTCACAAACAATATAAAGTATCTTGGTGTGACTCTAGCCAAACAAATGAAAGATCTGTATGACAAGAACTTCAAGTCTCTGAAGAAGAAATTGAAGAAGACCTCAGAAGATGGAAAGATCTCCCATGCTCATGGATTGGCAGGATTAACCTAGTAAAAATGGCCATCCAGCCGAAAGCAATCTATAGATTCAATGCAATCCCCATAAAAAATTCCGACTCAATTCTTCATAGAGTTAGAAAGGGCAATTCTCAAATTCATTTGGAATAACAAAAAACCCAGGATAGCAAAATCTATTCTCAACTATTGTTGGACCTCTGTGCTCATGGCGCCTCCCGCCGCTGCATAGCAAGCTGCACAGCCACATCTTGAGCAGCTTTGCCGCTCCCTCTCAGGGGCTGTGCAGCTGTTCACGAGCAGAGTGGCACTGCTAGAGCTGGGGCCATCTCCATGGTGACAGCCCTCCACACCTCGTCTGGGGGCAGCAGGGCCTGAGGCAGCCTGTCTACAGGCCCCAGGTTTCAAGCTGGCAATGGCACAGGGAGGAGAGCATCCCGGTTTCCTCTTTAGAGGAGCAGGGGCTACTGAGGGCTGTGGGGCGCACCTCCCTGGCCCACAGAGGGGAGCACGGCATGCAGCCTGGGGTTGCCCCAGCCATAGGAGTGGGGTGGAGGGGCCCCAGGTTCGCAGCAGTGACAGAAGGCAAGAGGGTGGGGTCCCGGGAAATGGTAGTCTTGGGCCCCATTCTGATCCTTGTTTGGGACTTTGGGGACAAACCTGAGCCTGGCTGGAGTTCTGAGACCTGTCTCAGTCACTTCTGCATAGAAGTGACTCAGCAAGACCTGTTTGGCTCTCCCTCTACCCTGCCATTGCTGATGTGGAGCTATGCCATTGGCTCTGTCAGTCATGCCTTTCCCTTCATTGCTTCCTACATCATCTCTCCCAATACCTAAGTGCCCACCCCCTTTGCCTTCTTTCTATAAGTGAGAGAGATTGCTACAATAAAGTTGAGTTCCTGCTTTGACAAGACTCCCAGCCGGGTGTGTTTCTTTTTGGCCACTGACACTCGCCATCCTGCTCAGCCCCAGATAGACTTGGCTGGACAGGGTTCTCTTCTCTTGCCTGTACCTGTCGGCTAGGAGCCAACAAACAATAAAAGAACTTCTGGGGAAATCAGCATCCCTTACCTCAAGCTGTACTACAGAGCAGTAGTGATAAAAACTGCATGGTATTGGTACTGTGACAGGCAGGTAGATCAATGGAATAGAATTGAACACCCGGAAATGAACCCACATACCTATGGTCACTTGATCTTTGACAAAGGAACTAAAACCATCCAATGGAAAAAAGACAGCATTTTCAACAAATGGTACTGGTTCAACTGGTGGTCAATATGTAGAAGAATCCAAATTGATCCATTCCTATCTCCCTGTACAAAGCTCAAGTCCAAGTGGATCAAGGACCTCCACATAAAACCAGATACACTGAATCTAATAGAAGAGAAAGTGGGGGCAAGTTTCAAACACATGGGCACAGGAGAAAAGTTCATGAACAGAACACCAATGGCTTATGCTCTAAGAATTGACAAATGGGACTTCATAAATTGCAAAGCTTCTGTAAGGCAAAGCACACTGTCAATAGGACAAAACGGCAACCAACAGATTGGGGAAAGAACTTTAGCAATCCTACATCTGATAGAGGGCTAATATCCAAGGTATACAAAGAACTCAAGAAGTTAGACTCCAGAGAACCAAATAACCCTATCAAAAAATGGGGAACAGAGCTAAACAGAGAATTCTCAACTGAGGAAACTCAAAGGGCTGAGAAGCACCTAAAAAAATGTTCAATATCCTTAGTCATCAGGGAAATGCAAATCAAAACAACCCTGAGATTCCACCTCACACCAGTCAGAGTGGCTAAGATCAAAAACTCAGGTGACAGCAGATGTTGGTGAGGATGTGGAGAAAGAGGAACACTCCTCTATTGCTGGTGGGAATGCAAGCTGATACAACCTCTCTGGAAATCAGTTTGGTGGGTCCTCAGAAAATTGGACATAGTACTATCTCACGACCCAGCTATTCCATTCCTGGGCATATACCCAGAAGATGCTCCAACATGTAATAAGGACACATGCTCTATGTTCATAGCAGCCATATTTATAATAGCCAGAAGCTGGAAACAACCCAGATGTCCCTCCACAGAGGAATGGATACAGAAAATATGGTACATTTACACAATGGAATACTACTCAGCTATTAAAAACAATGACTTCATGAAATTCACAGGCAAATGGATGGAAGTTGGAAATATCATCCTGAGTGAGGTAACTCAGTCATAAAAGAACAAACACGGTATGTACTAACTGAAAAGTATATATTAGCCCAAAAGTTCAGCATACCCAAGGTTCAATTCACAGACCATAAGAAGCCTGAGAAGAAGGAAGATCAAAATGTGGATGCTTCAGTGTTTCTTAGAAGGGTGAACAAAATACTCACAGGAAGAAATATTAAGACAAAGTGTGGAGCGGAGACAGAAGGAAAGGTCATCCAGAGACTGCCCCACCTGGGGATACATCCCATATACAGTCACCAAACCAGATGTGATTGTGGATGCTGAGAAGTGCTTGCTGATAGAAGCATGATAAGCTGTCTCCCGAGAGGCTCAAGCAGAGCCTGACAAATACAGAGGTGGATGCTCGAAGCCAACCTTTGGACTGAGCGTGGGGTCACAGATGGAGGAGTTGGAGAAGGGACTGAAGGAGCTGAGGGGGTTTCTAGCCCCATGGAGGGAGCAACAGTGTCAACTGACCAGACCCCCCAGATCCCCTGAGGACTGGACCACCAACCAAAGAATACACATGAAGGGACCCATGGCACTGGCCGCATATGCGGCAGAGGATGGCCTTGTTGGCCATCAGTGGGAGGAGAGGCCCTTGGGCCTGAAAGTGTCTGATGCCCCATTGTAGGGGAATGCTAGGGAGGGAAGATGGGAGTGGGTGGGTGGGTTTGGGAATACCCTCATAGAGGCAGGGGGAGGGGTGAGATAGGGGGTTTCCAAAGAGGAGACCTGGAAAGGGGAAAACATTGGAAATGTAAATAATGAAAATATCCAAAAAAATTAAAAAAAAGAATTATATGAGTTGTAGGTGACTTCTGACTTATAAGGAGAACAATAAAACTTGGGTGACAATGTTTGCCAACCACCTTATTAGCTGAATATTCTGTTTAAAAAGTTTCTTCATTTTTAAAAACATTTTCATACAATGTATGTAATGAAATATCTACCTCCACTTCCCCCTTCAAATTCCTCATAATCTTTCTAACATGACCTCTCTCAACTTCAAATTTAAGAGATACTTTAAAGTGTGTGTGTGTGTGTGTGTGTGTGTTGTCAGATTACCACTTTGGAGTTATATGAGTTGGAGTTACAGGAAATTGTGAACTTCTGTATGCGGGCACTGAGAAGCAAACTCAGGTCCTCTGCAAGAGCAGCACATACTTTTAACTGTGGAGCCATATACATCTCCACTTTTGATAACCTGTTAAATCCGGTTGGAGCCACCTATGTGCATTGGTGTGGGACCATTCACTAAAACGTGAAGAACCTACCAGAGGCTACCTTCTCATTAAAGCATGATTCCTTCTTCTCCATCATCTTCTCATTGTCAAGGACTCCTCAGTATTGGATGGGGCTTGGAGATAATCTGCCCTATGTATGTCACAGCTTTGGCTAGCATGATATTGTGGAAACCTCATGCAGGTAAACACAGTTGTGAAAGCATGGTTGTGATAGCTGTGTTGTGTCCAGAAGGTAGACTGTCGAAGCATCCCCTTCCCCCATACTCCAGCTCCGTCTTGCAGTTTTTGACCTCATCTTTTGTGATAGTCCCTAAACTTTGTCGGTGATGGGTGAATACAGATGTCCCATAGAGGGCTAAGCAAAGCACCAAGTCTCTTATCCTCAGCTCTTTGGCTAGTTATACATCTCTCCATAATTGCTGCTCACTACAAATGAAGTTTTTCTAATATTTCTAATTATGGTTTTAGGGATATAATCAGAAACATTTAGAAGACCGTTTAGCAAAATGCAGTAGCAGGTTCTTCCATAGGACCTATGACCTCCTCAGCCATGGCATTACAGTACAAGGCATAAAATGACCTCTTTTGGAACGGGTCTCAGATCCAATCAGAAAGCAGTTGGTTACCTCATCATATTCATGCCACTGGTGCTCCAGTGAGCTCATGGTGCCTGGAGGATTGGTATTATAGCATGCAGTATCTCTCAGTGGATATGATAATTGACATCTTTCTTTTCAGAAGCTTCTATAACATTTTTTTAGCACAGTGAACACAGCATGGAGGAAATGTCCTGTCTGATTTCTCTATGTCCTGCAGCCAAAATGTGCAGTGTCTTCAGCAATAGGGTCTTAGCATGTACTTACGGTAGGTACAGTGGTAATATCCTGTGTTGTTGGAGGCCTCTGAGGCCTCCCTGACTAGTAACTCATAGTTAGGTGTCCATACTTTGCACTGGAATTTCCATTTTATAGCCCGCATCCTATGGTACTAATATTATTCCTCCTTGCATGTTAAGTTCATTTGAACTTTTAAAAATTGTACTTTGAAATTAGCATATTAACTAGCTTGTTTCCTCCGGCTTTTCCACGCATCTTTAGTTTTCAATTAGACCCACCCTCTATCCCTCTTCCCCTTATATATGTGTTTCCATGGCTTGAAAAGTGAGAGTTATGTGCCCCAGCTCTGCTTTTAGCAGACCAGGGTATCAGCCTGAAATGTTCTTTCAAATTCCATATCCACCGTCAGGATATGGTCTCCACATCCCATCTGAGATATATAGCAGCATGTTTTTAGGACAGTTGGTTAGTGTGGTGTTGGAAGAAGGTGGTTAATTTATTTTAAATGCAGGTCCATCAGGTTCTACTCATGTGGAATTCTCAATCCGTATCATGGGGAAGGGGGAGTTGATAATGCCGGGGTCTTCGTTTTAATCAACAATCTAGTTGATCCTAACAAAAGAGTTCTGTGTTAAACTATATCAAGAGGCATTCCCTCCAGTTCCAATCCTGTATCAAACTCCGTTTTAGCTAATCAAGTCTGCTTCTCTTCCACATTTACCATTCACCAATGAAAATGTAGCTTCAGCTACCGAGTTTCCATTTTCAGACAACTCTTGACATCCCAAGAAGCTGTTTTGGACTTTGGACTTTTACCTTGTCAGCTATCCCTTCCCCCCCAACACACACATTACTTTATCATGAAATATCTCTCACACTATAAACATATTTACATCAAGGGGTCCTTTGCAGAGATACAAAATGTAGTGTTTAGATTTTGTTTTTTAAAATCACATCGCCAAGGATTCATTTTCACCTCCCAGGTGGAGATGCTGCTGACACAAAAAGAGCCTCATTTAAATCAACACCTGGGGAAGCTCACTGTTCCAGTGAGCCCCAGACCCCAACATGCCCCCCATTCGCCTTTCCCCAGGCTCTGCTTGTCAGCACCACTGCCACCTACTGCCAGAGATTGTTCTGGAAGTGTTGCAAATCAACCCCCAAACCTCTCCTTACTGATTTCATCCTTTTCTTCTCTGAATGGCTGTAGTTGTTCGCTTGGCCGCCTTCCCTCGGCCACCCTTCAAATCTATTTCCACAAAGACAGAACTTAGGTCTAATTTCCCAACCCTGCTTTCCTCCTCTGGAGTTTCCTGCTGCCAGTGAGATGAAACTTTTATGCTTCATGATGGTGGCCAAGCTCTCTCAAGTGTAGCGTCCGGTCCAGTCTCTCCATCTTGTTCTGTCTTTCTCTCCCTTTATGCCCTGGTTATACTGAGCTAATCCTACCGTTTAGTATAGCGTTGACTTTAATACACTAGTTCTTTCTTCCTGAAATTCTTTCCCACTCCGTGTTACCTGGTTTATTCATTTACATTCTTTAAAACTCAGAACACTCCACCACCTTGAAGAGTCACCCCCAAGAACATTAAGGGAGCTCAACTTTAATCCTGCATTGCTCCCAAACACCCTGTACTTGTTCTGTGGCGTTTCTCTGAATCCTTGTGTGTCTGGCATTAAATCCGCCAAGTGTGGGCGAGTAGCAATTGCTTCATTTTATCTATCCCCAGAAGCTACTGGAGCCCTTGGCATATGACTGTAGTTCAAGAAAACAGTTCCTGTACAAAACTTGAGATGTTCTTCCCAAGGTTGAGGATACTAATTAGTATTAAAATGCACAAAAAAGCAGGTGTCCAGGAAGGAACTATAGAAAAAAACATGGCCTTGATAATCCACCAATGGGGTACTTATTTCTAAATAATTCAGATGAACCAGAGTTGTTTCTGAAAGATGCCAGAACAACCAGTCAGTTCTTTGAAAACGTCAGCCAGTTGGCATCACGGAAACCCAAACATTCAACAAGTCATCCCGCTGGGCTCGTGGCATTTCAGCAGGTGTCTGTGAAGCCTGTGATCAAGGAATTACTGATCACATTTGTTTATTTCTCCTTTCTCCCTCTTGCCTTTCCTCCTACACACAGCAAACCTACCTTGACGTTTCTGCACCCGTGTTAAAACAGATATGGAAATGCAAGCGCATTTGAGAAAACGCTCCAAACCGAGATAATAAACACAGAATCCATGGAAAATCCGACATATGAAAGGGTAAGTTGAACCAAGTTTCTGTGTAGCAGGGGCCCCTTTCAGGTTCTGGACACGTGGCCTCCCTGGCTGAATGGACAGAATGTCTGAATGCGCAAGGGCAGCTAACAGCAACCCAAACAACACGACCATTCTCACTCTGCTCAGACCATCGTTCCGAGGGGCCTGCTCCAGGGACGGACTCTACATGCTAAGTAACCCCTATTCTTCATTCATGTTGACTTGATGGCTGGAGCCAGGTGAAAAGACAATTAACCCAAACAGCCGAACTGAACGTGAAGCTTCACTAACGAGGTGGTTTGTTTTCTTAGCCCAGTGGGCATTGTAAGACCCCGAGTGAGTGCCACTTTCTAGAACTGTGTCCTTTATGCAAAGGGAAAATTGTTAAGGAAGATGGGGGTGGGTGGCAAAGGAGCCCTTTGGTGGGCTGTTTTCCACTTCGGTTGTGTTGTGTGCTTTCTCGCAGGCGACTTTTGGGCAAATACTGCATCTTCGGCCAGGAGAAGTTGGCGGAGTACAAAAGGGCTTTTGAAGCAGTGAGTGTAAATTCAGACTCCTTTTCTTCCTTCCTTCCTTCCTTTCTTCGCCTCCTCTCTTCTTCTATGTCTGCAGACCGCTCAGTGGAAATAATAAGCACCATTGCTTGCCATCCGCCTCCCATGAATTACTGAAACATCAAATGCAACTCGAGAAAGGAGGCACGCTTTATTCTCTTCTGCAAAAGTCCCTCTGCCCATTTTTTATTTACATGTTGGGAAGCTAAGCAATAGACAGCCCATCAACACACACACACACACACACACACACACACACACACACTCACGCACGGCCATTAAACAAATTAAAAGGGATGGGGCTGACTAACTCGGTACTCTTGGAATCCTCAATTTGATTAGTCTGAGTTTAATACACAAAAGCTGAAGTAGGAGGGGCCAACTGCTCTTTAATAACCTGTACAATTAAATTATGTGGATGAATCTAACTATTCTGTGCTTCTTAACAGAGTCCTGTTATCTGATTACTTATAAAAGAAAGTTGCTTCTTCCGCAGCGTTTCTGAGCTTGCCCCTGCAAGGCTCTCTGTGGCTCATTTATGTTTTAATGGATGTTTCTTTCCCTGTTCTGGAATTGTTTTTCTGTGCAATGAGCTTTTTCTTAAAGAATTTTCAAACCATTTTAGCTCTTGGGAGCTCTTATCTTTCAGTCCTCTTGAAATCTGGGTTCCATTCCTGAACCCAGATTTCATTAGGAAATGCTTTTCCCTTGGGTAGTTGTTCAAGAACAGTTGGGGTGAGCTTTGCTTAATTGTCTTAATGTATTTTAGAATGTGGAGAGCATTCTGCTCTTTTCTTTATGGGGGAGGCACTCTGACTCATCATGCCTTATAAGGTCTGGAGACTGGACAGATGGCTCACTGGCTAAGGATACATAACACTTTTTCAGAGGATCAAGTTTTGGTTCCCAGCTTCCAAGTCCTTTAGCCTCTTGTAACTCCTGCTCCAGGTAATCTGAGGCATCTGACCTCCACGGAGACATACACACACACTCTCACACACACGCGCACACACATATACAAATATACACATGGATGATGAAGATGATGATGATGATGATGATGATGATGATGATGATGATGATGGTAAATCTTTAAAAAGGGTTGAGGTATACCACCAAACATTAAAGGGCTATTGTGTCAGAAACTGGAATAGTGTGGCTTGATTTTCTAGGAACCAGGCTGCTATGCCATGTTTATTTCTCTGTGTGAGTATTGCTTGTTTTAGATGGAGTCTGGCTAGTTGCTCAAGTTGACTCCAAACTCACAATCCCATGTCAGCCTGCTGTGCAGATAATATCATAGAATTGTGGATATTCATGACAACATCTAGATTACAAATTATCATTCTTTCATGTGGATACTATGTCTGTCTATTCAAGAATATTTTTTCTCCCCCATTTTTTGACTAAAACTCAAACCACCACATATTAAGTAGAAAATATAACATCTCCAACCCTCCAGTAATTCTTTAAAGAAACGTGCCTTTACTTAAAAGTCACAGTGCATATTGTAGATGCCAAGAAATGCTTGCTGAAAGGAGCCTGATATAGTTGTCTCCTGGGAGGCTCTGCCAGAGCCTGACAAATACAGAGGTGGATGCTCACAGCCAATCATTGGACTGAGCACGGGATCCTCAATGGAGGAGTTAGAGAAAGGACTGAAGGAGCCAAAGGGGTTTGCAACCCCACAGGAAGAACAACAATATCAGTCAACCAGATCCCCCAGAGCTCCCAGGGACTAAGCCACCAACCAAGGAGTACACTTGGAGGGACTCATAGTTCCAGACAAATATGTAGCAGAGGATGGCCTTGTCAGGCATCAGTAGGAGGAGATACCCCTAGTCCTGTGAAGGCTCAAGGCCCCAGTAAAGGGGACTTCAAGGATGGGGAGGCAGGAATGGGTGGGTGGGTAGGGGAGCATCCTCACAGAAGCAGCGGGAGGGAGGAAAGGGTAAGGGGTTTCTGGGTGGGGGGGAAACCAGGAAAGGGGATAACATTTGAAATGTAAATAAAGAAAATATCCAATAAAAAAATTAATTTAAAAAAAGGTCCCAGTGCAGGCAAATGCTGTCCTAATAAAAGAACGTACAGTTCAGGGAATATTCCCCCAGGCTACAGGGTGGTGGAGTAAAAATTGAACAAATAGCACAGATACAAAGTGTGCAAGAATATTTTTCCTACTAGTTTCTACCTTAACTGCTACTGGGCCTGAGATGCTCTTAGAAAATCAGGACTACCTGTTTCTACCCCAAGTGCAGATGAGCAAAGAGTAGTGAATTATGGAGGATCACTGTCAGATGCAGACAGTGGCAGCCTCTCGCTGGCACTGAAGCTCTGAGAATTTAATATGGCCTTCCCACTTGACTGTCTTATTGTACTTCATTTTAGTGTAGAATACTTTGGGATGGGAGAGCCAGACAGTTTGGTGTCAAATCTCAGCTTCTGTCCCTACTCGCTTTGATGTGGTTAGATGTGTTCTATACATCTCTAGGCCTCAGTCAGCTTCCTCAGAAAAAAGATAATAATGATCCCACAAAAAGTTGCTATAAGATTTAAATAAGTTCCCAAGGCTGAGGGAACTTCCTAGAAAAGATGACAAAGAGAATGTATGCACCAGAGGAAGGGGTGGATTGTGGTGGGAAGTTGTCCTCCAGACATGACATGACCATGGCTGTTGGACTCTTGAATTCATAGTAGCCATGGTAGCCTGTGCAAAGCCTGCATGAGACTGGGCATAGCAGCATTCTGTTTTGGAGAGGACAGAGGCAAAGAGATTTTCTTCAGTGGTATAGTCACTGATAAGGTGTCCTTGTTTTTGTAAAGAACATCTTACCCATGCTCCTTCGAATAGCCCCAAAGAACCTCATTGGGTCATATGAAGAAATAGAAAGCTAAATGACAGATGTAAGATTATACAACCAGGACCGAAATGTGAACTTCTGCTTTACCAGCTGAGCACATCCTATGTTCCTGTAACCCAATAGGTTCATATGTGCTTTACTATCTCCTGAGTACTATAACCCTAAAATGGGAGTGGTAAATCACAGGCTGGATGTGAATTATCTGATTCTTTAAACAAATCACTTATTTTATTTACCATTTATACACTACATATTTCTCAATATTCTCTAGCTCTTCCAGAGTATATAGCCCACCTGGGAGTAAACAGTGAAACAATTGATGGGTATATCCCAGAGGTAGCATAGAATGAAAAATGGGAAATGTAATAAGACAGCAGGAGGGGACAGAGAAAGGCAACCTTAAAGTGGTTGATGAAGCTGCAGGATCACAGACTTCCAACAGGAAGATGGTAATCAGGTTCAGTAGTCTCAACGGTAACCAGTGTTCTGTGTCCACAGTACTTATGTAAATCGCTGAACTACAATATATGATAGTGTATCTCTTATTAGCCAACTTCAAAGGCAGCACTGTCAATCATGAGCTGAAAAATCTCAAAAGCTGGCTGCAGTCTAGATTCACATCTGATGCAGGACTAAGGGGTACAGCAGAGTCTTGCTTTCTTCTTTTCTGTAAAACAGAGGGAATGCTTCCCTTTACTGAAGTCCATCACCAGTTCCTAAAGATGTCTGGACATATCTAGAATAATAGTGACAGAGATTTACAAAAGGGAAAGATTAAGTTCTCAAAGTGAGCTGATCAGGTAGAATAAGGTGAGAAGAAACCGAATGGGAGACCCAAGTGTAGAAGTCACCACTGTAACCAAGAGACAGGCAGGCGATGGGCAAAGTTACATGTAAACACTTCCTCTTAGCAACAGAAAGAATTATAGAGAAAGAAAAAGGACCATTTGTTTAATGAGAAGCTGACACAAGGAACAGAAAAAACATGGTGTCAGATGAAAGTTACGAAGAGTGTTCAATTTCCCTTCCCACCATGGTCTAGCATACATGAGAAAGGCAGAAGCTGTCTTGGCATAGTAGGAGTTACCAAAGTTTCATCTTGGCAAGAACTGTGGTGATTGGTGGGCAGGGGCATTATTGTCTGAGTCCAGGATTATGGAGAATCAGATTTCCTTTAAAACCTTAGGGTGCCCACAGATGGTATTTTGACAAGCACTCTCCTATGCAAACTCAAGAGAGAAACAGAGAGAGCTGGAGGCCATGTGAACTCAGACTTACTTCTTAGAGTCTGTGGGTTGCTGGCTGCCTGTTTTTCAATGAGGAATTAAATCGAAGAGTCCACAATCAATCTTATTTCATTATCTTATAAATACTCCATATAGATGCTATTAAAAGTGAAATGCAGTTACCCGGATTTTATAAAATTTGCAGTAGCCACTAGGGTGCTGATTTCTAGCCCCAAGAGCTACTCAGTTCCTGGATAGAAAAGGATGTACTTCAAAACTTTGTTTAAAGAAAACTCTGTCTATGAAGTTCAATTATTGAGCAATGCAAACCAACATGCTCATGCCGGTCATGTGGTGGAGATGTGAATGATTAACTCATCAGATATGAGTTCAAGAGATACGCTTGGTGAAATTCAGATTCTATGCACAAACTAGGCTGATGTTAGCTTTGGAATTGGGAAATTATGCCATGTTCTTTTGAAGAAATTTCCAGGAAAAAATCCAAAGCTCTTGGAAAGAGTTCATAGAAAGTCACTGAAACAGAACAACAAAATCTGGGGATGGTTTGTTAGAAAATGAAGTGTCATCAACAGGAGATTCTGGATTCGATTACCAACACTGCAGTGAAGCATCTCCTACAATGGAGGGTTGGCTTGGGGGCTACGAAATCTTTGGCAAGGCTTTTGATTTTCTGAGTCTCTCTTTCTCTATAAATAGAGTATAAGTATAGATTTACATGTTATTGGAGGGCTCTGTGTGAGTGTGTGTGTGTGTGTGTGTGTGTGTGTGTGTACTAAGCAATTGGCAACAGACAGTTCTGCAAATTAATGCAGTTATTATTGCCATTATTGTTCTTGTAACTCAATTCTGTCCACCCAACTGAATAACTGCCCTTATTTCTATCGTTCACATTATCACCTCCTGATTTTCCACCATCACAGAGCCAGAAATCTACACAGCAGGAGACCTGCCTGATTCTTCTTTCTAACTCTTCAGTTTCTTAATACTATTAGTCTCCCAGCTTCTGAGACTCAACAACTTGGTTTCCCCTTGGCTTTTTAGTGGATCCAACCCATTGGCAAGAAGACAAAGCATTTCTTTCATAATGATCCTTCCTTTTTTCTCATCCTTTACCTATGCCTCTAAAGTTTATTCCTTGTGCTTACCAATCCCTTCGTTCATTTGCTCATTCAGCAATTCGCTCAATGTGTATTTATGAAGAGCCTTTGAGTGAACAGGGCAGACAACCACTTGCTTTCTAGGAAGGGAAGACAAACAATAAGCAAAGTAATAAAACATACACTTGTGTGTCTCTATGACTGCACAGAGTGATAGGGGCAGGTTAAGAAAATAGATAGGGGATCTAAAGAGATGCCTCAAAAGATAGAAGTCCTTGCCAGAAGAAGCCCAAGGACCTGAGTTCAATTCTTGGAACCCACATAGTGAAAACAGAGAATAAGGACCTGAGTTCAATTCTTGGAACCCACATAGTGAAAACAGGGAATGAATTTCCACAAGCAGTCCTCTGACACCCACATTCACTCTGTTGCACACATGTACACACACAGTCACTATTTCAGAGCTCAAGGATATCTTACAAAGAAGACTTCTTTCAATTTAGAGGAGAAAGAAGCAGAGAGAGAGAGAGAGAGAGAGAGAGAGAGAGAGAGAGAGATTAAGATGGCCCTCTTGAATTTGTGATATTTGTGCTGAGGCTCACTGAAGTGGGGATGCTCCAGACCAGTCCCTAGGTTGAGAGTCATTGAGAAAAGCAAAGAGTCATCAGAGAAGTCTCAGGAGATAGTCTAGGAACAGAGACCTGTGTGGCAGTGAAATCTAACAGGAAAGATAAAAGAGTCACTTGACTCTTTTTTTCATTTTATTATATTTTTTATTGGATATTTTATTAATTTACATTTCAAATGTTATCCCTTTTCCTGGTTTCCCCTCTACAAACCTCTTATCCCACCCCCATGCTTCTATGAAGATGCTTCCCACCCACATACCCAGTCCCACCTCATGGCCATGTGTTTTCCTGCACTGGGGCATTGAGCCTTCACAAGACCAAAGGCCTCTCCTCCCACTGATGACAGATAAGGCCATCCTCTGCTACTTCTTCAGCTGGAGCCATGGGTTCCTCCATGTGTATTCTTTGGTTGGTAGGTTCTTCCTATGGGGTTGCCAACCCTTCAGCTCCTTTAGTCCTTTCCCTAACTCCTCCATTGGGGTTCACTGGTTCAGTCCAATGGCTGGCTGCAAGCATCAGCCTCTGTATTGGTCAGGCTCTTTTGAAGAGGTCATACTAGAGGATCTATGAGATACCATGCTGCCTAAACTCTAAATTGAAAGAAGTCTTCTTTATAAGATATCCTTGGGCTCTGAAATAGTTTGCCACCTTATATACTACTACGCACACATATATGTTCACAACAGCAATATATACTGAATCAAAGAGTACATTGGCGTCCAACTCAGAGATAAAAAGAAAAGGGTTAGAAATGGGAACGGAGGGATAGGAGTGAGCATCTCATGCAGTGAGTACTTTGGGAGGAGACTGTATCTACTGGGATACACAAACTCCTGGATTCAGTCCCTGGTGTGGTTTAAATCAGATGTGGTGGCAAATGCTTGTAATTTCAGCATTTGGGAGCTTGAGGCAAGAGTGCCAAGAGTTCAAGGCTATTCTTGGCTACACACATTAGTTTGAGGCCAGCCTGGGCTACATGAGCCCTCACCTCAGAAACAAAGCAAAGCAAAACAAAACAAAACAAAATGAAAAGAAAGTTAGGGAAAAGAACTACAGCTTAGATGATTGCACTAGAACCTGCCTTTAGTCTCTGTCCCTTGCAGCTTTTGGCCACATTGCCACTGGCTTTAACCATACAGAAGTTACATATATATCCTCGCCATTATCCTCAGCTCAAAGAACTTGTCATCTTCTTACTCTAGTACCAGAATTCTTAGTAATTCTAAAGTTCCCATTTATGCTGTCTATACTTCTCAGCATGACTCACAGCTATAGGAGTAGTTCTCTCACTTCTCTATTTCAAAGAGTGCAAATAAGCCTTCCTAGGTGGCTTTTTCAGGATGTATATCTTCCAAATCAATGTCAACCTTTTTCTTTCTTTCTTTTTTTTTTTTAAAAAAAAGGCTTCCAATATGGCAAATAAAAGCATAAAGTAGTCCTCATTCCTATTTTCCTCTTAATCCCCAATAAAGACATACATGCACATATAAATTTAGGAAAATTCAAAACATGGAAGTTATAAGCCATAAGAGAGGGTGAGAGCTGTTGATAAAGGATCATGATATTTCTACACACACTTATACACGCCCTCTGCCTTGTGCCTGAGGTCAACAGTGAAGGAGAGGCAGCTTGTTGCTTCCACTGAGTTTGGCTCAAGCTCCCTTGTAAGGTTACTCCCAGAGATAGGAATTTATCAGGTTTCGAGTGAGTCCAAAATAAGATTCTGCTTAGAGAAATGACTGACATGTAAATCAAGGATCTGACCATAATAGTCAAAGCCTAAGTGATGGGGGCTAGTAAGAGGGTGTCAGGGTAAGCATGGCTGACTGTGACTCCCAAGAAAATGGAGCACAAGACACTTTGCCAAATTTACCCGAAGTTAAGAAAGGACTTTGGCAATGGGAACTTGAGGCTTCATGTCCATCTTGGAGAATTAGGTTGTGTCACAATGGATTAGTCCTGAATCTATGCTCAGGAGAAAAGTATGATTTGGCAGATTATACCTATCTGCCAAAGGATGATGTCAGGGCCATGCTCTCAAGCATCATGAATTATTTTTTTATGTGAACTATGGTTTCTCAAGATTGCCAGCTATGGGCCTGGATTTACCAGTGCTGTTAACCTTTGTTGCAGACTAGGCACAGAGTAGGTTGAAAAGCAAACTTATGAGGTTTTATTTTTTCCAATGGAATTTATTAAAGGAGACCAGGAAGGAATGGTTCTTCCGTTTGTTGTGCTACTTGAGTCTGTGGCTTTGTCAGCTGTTGTTTTCACACAGTCTTTGGACCTCAAAGATCTGCTATTGCCTTGAATATACACTTGTATCCTTCATCACATCACAGATGGATTTCAGTGTGAACTCTCAGAACACCCCTCTTCCCCACAGGTATGAACTCCTGCCAGCAAGGCTGTGTCACCTCCTCAAACAGTGCCACCAACTGGGGACTGAGCATTCAAATATCTGAGTCGGTGGGGGACATTTCTTGTGTAAACCACCATAGGAAGCCAAAGAGACCATGACTCAAATCACACAACACGTCACTGGGATGTGGGATGTGCACTAAGGCCAACCAAAGAAACATATATAATTATACTTCAATACTGTTTTTCCAGGTCTGTGGTATGAAGAAAAACTTTACGACACATCCATAGCAGCATTTGAAATGTTGAAACTTCTTTTAAGGGCATTTAATTAGTGACGGAAAGCGAAACAGAATTGACAACTTGCGGACAGGACAAAAGACACAATGTCTAGAAGAGGTGACAACTCTTCTTGTCTGTTGTAATCACTGCTACTTATGTTCTGCTCACAAACAAGGCTAGTCTGAAGCCCAAGATGGGAGAGCCTTGGTGCATAGGGGGTAATAAAGCTTACAAGAAGCAGAGGTGGTTTTGTTCCTTGAAGCTCAACTTGTATCCCGGAAATAACAGATTGCCTGATTCCTTCCACTCACTGCACATCACACCTCAATCTGTCATTGATTGGGCCTAGATGAAGCACCCTTTCCATGGAGCAGAATCAATTTAGCCAATTTGTCTGACTTAGATGCCGCTGAGATCTGTTCCTTCAAGTCCAGGATTGGCGAAGGGGTAAACGTTATGCATTGCTCTATCTAATTAAAGCTGATCCTTGTTCAATTAGTAAAATTCTCTCCATCATTGTCTGACAGTTATGTAAGCAAAAGGAACCTCTGATAGACAACAAATGTCAAATGGTGCTACCAAGCCAAAAGGGCAGCTTCTGGGGGGAAATGGGATTTTTTCTCTCCTTTAATAGAAATGGATTTCAAATATAATTTGCTGTTGCTACCTGGTGAAAGGCCATCTCTCCCCATGAATCTGTGGGATGCTGAGAGGAGCTCCATTTCCTTCCAGAAAGCCATGTTTCAAATTAACTTGTTCAGATGCTAAGTAGAGGAGCAGCCGTGCTGACAGAAGAACAATTACTTTCTCTGGGTTGCCTCCACGCTGGTTCACTCAGCTAGTCTTATGTTCCAAACCTTGGCTGGGTCTTTGACAATGGTTCAATATTGTGCAGGCTGAGTGATTTTATTTCAGCCAAATTGATAGCACAAAAGATGAAAGGCTGGTGATCCTATCATGATGTGCCAGGTTTACAGAACCTGCCTTGGGAGTAAGTGACGATGAGAGGAAAGCTGAGAAAGATGGAGCAGGGTTTTCTTAGCTTCCTGTTCAGGAGTCTGTGTATACTCTCAGGGGCTTATGCACATGTGTTCAGGCACATCTGGCTAGATATCTGAGACCCCTCAGAGCTGTAACTGCAAGTGTCTTTAGGTGCAAGGTCCTATTAGCTAAGGCTCCAGTCTCTCCCCACATCCCTGGCTAGCCTTACAATGTAGGTCCTTGGGGAGCTTGGGGCTTGAGTATTGTTTTGTGGTGTCGTCTGGGGAGGCAGCAGCCTATGCTATGGATACTGAACTTAAAGTAGAAGATGGCATGGATGGGGACATCAGAGTGGTCTTACATGCTAACTCCACACTCTCAATGTCAACACTGATGGTTCAAGAGGTGCTGCCTCTTTCCCGAGTGCTGCCAATGCCAACTCTCAGGGAACACAGAACAAAGGCACACACTGAATCTTCACATTTTAGACTGAGGATAATCAATCTTGCTCCATGTACAAAGCACAGCCAATGCTGGGGAAGAGCAATAAACCCTACCAGCTGTTCTGCATTGGAAGGGAAAAGGAAGGGGTTGGGGGTAGGCTGAAGAGTTTTCTCATTTCTTCTGAAATATGTGGGAACAGATTCAATAATAGATTCCTACCGAAAGAGAGGGCAAGAGGGCAAAATATACTGGTAGTTAATGAAGTTCAGTGATCAGCTTTCTAAGGAGGACAAACTCAAGCTATTCTTGGTTAATAGGTACATAAAGTTTTTCATAAGCCAGTGGGCAATCTGTGTACATTGATAGTTTTACATGCCAGGAGTAACAGGCTTTAAGGACTCAGTAGGTGTGGTCATCTTGTCAAGGAAGAATTTGATTATGTTCAAGAGTAACTAAAGGATAGCTTTAAAAACATGTTTTCTGAGAAATTGGCAAGCTAGAATGTTATTTCCAGTAACATCATTTATTATTGTAAACCGACATGTGCTTCCACTTCTCAAGTACCATCTTCTGAAAAATGAGTTCCCAGATATTAGGAAAGTGTCTCTAAGTGGCATAAATACTATAAATACAATGCCAAGTGTGTTTTCTTCCAGTATGATCTTTTTGAGATTTTAGAATGTTGTCTGTAAGACTCTCTCAAAGTAAGAGAAAGTAATTTGTGCCTTCAAAATGTACTTGATTCCCTTTCCTTTTTTCTAGTGAGTAATCTGCACAGTGAGCATTCGCAAAAACACAATTTGAAATGTGGTAGTGTAAAGTCCCCAAGACATGATTTTAAATGATGTAACTTGAAGCCAGACTTTCCATGTGTAACTATGTGGGAGTTTTGAGATCTTCCTTCTAGTTGGGATCCAAACATAAGATACTCAATTTTCCTCAATACATGGGGATATCGAAAAGGAACTTTTAGAGCTAAAATCTTAGCAACAAGAACAGCAGCAATTCTACCTGATCCTGAAAGAAGGTGGCAGCCATTGTGTGTCATGGGATTGGATTCTGTGATAGTGGGACAAATAGCAGTAGACCAGAGACTGAAGAGCAGCAGATGCCACACTTGGCATTTCACACAACATTGAGGGTCGACTTCACAGTTGCTCACTGAGGCGTGCCACTACCATTTTACAAACATGGAAAACTGAAGTTAAATACTTCATATTCCACAGTTTGATTGTGTAGTCAGTGGTGGATCTAAGAATCAAATAAACCTAGATAGTTTGTCTGGAACAAAATGTTGCAATGCGACTTTTAGCCTCAGCACTGTGTTGACAATTGTAGATACCATAGCTCATCTGGGGTCACACTGTCACTACATCTCTGAACTTTATTTTCACAGATGGATGGAAATCACCAAAGTACAAAAGGTACTTTGGTTAAAATCTAATTGCTTTTTGGAGGTATAAGCTGGAATTCAGAGAGAGTTTTGGGTGTCAAGTGGCTTTTCAACAAAGGGTTTTAGGGGTAAATGCCGAGCCTCGAGTTTGAAGTATCCTTTAGAGTTCTTTGTAGACCGTTACATTTCTTGCAAATAGTGACCTAAAGTCTCAGACCACTTATTCTTACATTGCTGTCAGAGCAATCCTACAAGTTATCTATAAAATGTATAAAATGTATCCATCTTTCATTATTTAGGCAACAAAGGATAGTTCTGGAAAGTATTGATAATTGAGATTTTATACACTTTTCTAAAATATATTCTACTTGGTTTCATAATTTCTGAAATAAGACCGAGACAGATTTTGAGAGGAGCTAAAGTTTATTTTTTAATTTAATATTTTCCTCCTACTCTTCAAACTAGAAAAGCTCGGTGGTTATTCCCACTTATTCTTGGAAAACTCTTGGCACCCGATACCATATCAAACACCATGAGGTCAACACGTCAGTTGAATCCTGTCCTATCATTTCACCTCAGGGTACCTCCTCCAAGAGGAGCACCTTTGGATAGGCCAACCTGGTTGGTAATGTAGATTATAGTCTCGAGTCATGTGGTTAGTGACTCAATCAGCAAATACTAAGGAAAATCGACTATACAAACTCCTTCTGGAGAAGTTATCTTTTTTTTTTTTTGGTTTTTCGAGACAGGGTTTCTCTGTGTAGTCCTGGCTCTCCTGGAACTCAACTCTGTAGACCAGGCTAGCCTCAAACTCAGAAATTCGCCTGCCTCTGCCTCCCGAGTGCTGGGATTAAAGGCGTGTGCCACCACTGCCCAGCGAGAAGTTATCTTAAACATATGCAAAGTAAAAATTACGAGTTCTTGCTTTCAAAGAGTTGGGGAGATGATATAAATATTCAGATTCCTAGAATACATGAGAAATATGATTTATGGACATAATGAATTATCAGAAAGAAAACTCTGAACAAAAAGGGAAAATTAAGTGGATGATAGTGTTTGTTGAAGAAAGAATGTGATTTTAGATGAGGGGGTAGATGTGACAGGAGTTGAAGAAAATTCTAGCTCAGATGGCTTGACACAAGTAAAACAAAAGCATGGTGAGAAATAGTTGACACAGTCAGAATAGCTCACGAATGGCTTGGAGGTCACTAGATCACAGACTCATTCATAAGAATACTGGAAGCTTCTTGAATGTAGGAGACAAATTTCTGGTTCATCATGGTGGGTTGATCATCCAATACATAGCACACTTGTGAGAGAGCAGTTTAGCTGCTTAATACAGAAATAAATTAATCCATGTGGTCCCCTAGCACCGGTGTGGCAGTTCCTTTTGTAAACACAGGCCATTAGAACTTAGACAGAGGCAATGTGACCTTGGTAGAGAAGAGTTAGAAGATAGAAAGGCAAAGACAGAGCTGTTTGTTTGAAAACCGATTGTATCAACTTAACTTTGATCCCTATACATCTATTCTTAAAAATCCAACAGGAGCCTCATTAACAGTGTCAGGGATGGCCCTCTGGGACTCTCTCCTGTCTCTTCTCATGCCTAATTCTGCCCCACTATTCCCCTGTCTACCCCCTCTCCATCTTGTGCAGTAGATATTAAATCCAATTTTTAAAAAGTGGTTGACTACTTCCCTAACATCTGTGTCACTATTACACTAGTAGGCATAACTTGCAGGCAGGCTGTTATGATAGCTCAGGGTTTATGGCTAGATGAGATTTAGGATTACCTTTCATCTATGGTAGCTTATAGAAAACATATTTTAACACTATGAATGCTGGCCAATAGTAGTGAAGCTTCCAGTTGAGCTCCAGCTTGATTTCTGAATGGTCTATGCCATACATTTGTTGTGTCTTCAAGCAATAGAGTTCTACCTCCCTGAGACTAGAAAGGTCTCGGGCCCCAAGGGAAAACCTATTATTATTGTTCTATCAAGTGAGCAGAGCAATACAATGACTCCCAATGAAGTACTGCTATAGCCACAGACCACTGTATCTATCACTCAGCCCTCATCAGACAAGCCTCTCCTTACCAAAGATGCAACTAATACAGAAAACTCACAGCTGGACAGCATGCAGGTGAGAGGTTTTGGAGCACTTCTGCCTGAATAGGAATGTCTTCATTACACATATAATCTATGAAGAAGAGCAGGCGGAATGATTCTCAGAACTACAGGTAGTAGAGGAAGGAGACAGTATCTTCCAAACACAATGGAAGAGATGCCTGTATAAACTCATAGAGACTACACAAGTTCAAGCCAGACAAAATTCAAGCATAGAGGAGGTGACATGGAGGTAAAGTTGAACCCTTAACCAAAAAGCTATTCACAAATGATGGCTGTTGGGAGAGATAAATCAGGGTTTCTTGCGTGGCATGACTCTGGATATATCAACCACACTTCAGTACAGAACCCATTCTCAGGAGAAGTTGGACACCACATATCAGATCCAATTTTTTTCCGTGGCTTGTTTTATTTTTCTAAATGAAAGAAACTGAGGTCGAGAGGGTAGGGAATGGGGGAGATCTGAGAAGAGTAGGAGACAGGAAAGAATTGATAATGTATATTGTATAGCTGGTCCTGGCCCTCACTGGCAGAAGCACTGGGGAGAGCAGGCCCTGCCCCCTCATCTGGGCAGCACAGTAGAGCTGACCCTGCCCCTTCCTGGCTGCAGCACTGGGCGAGCTAACTGGGCAGTGCTGCAGAGCTTCCCCTGGTGGCATCGGTATGAGGGAGCTGGCAGGCTGACAAGCTCAGCCACCACCCATACCCAGATCCAGGGCTTCGAGTTGGGCCACCCCACCATCTACCTCATCTATGTATGAACTGCTGGAGTGTGTGAAATGGTTCGTGTGTGAAATGGTTCGTGTGCAACAATAAGATCACGTGAGATCTAATTTTGTATCTGATTCAAGGTTTTTTTCATACTGTAGATAAGATTATCTTATCCCCCGTCTCAGTACCTGCCTCATTGCTCTATTTACTGTACCTGACGAAGCTCATCAGCTTTAGAATGTCTAAACACCCACTCTGCCTTTATTTCTCCCCTGAGTTTTCAAAAAGCAAAAGTTGAAATTAGAACAGCAGCACATTGTCATGCTCAAAATCTCTCTGCTGGATGAATATTGACTTAGGAAGATAAGGATTTAAAAAAAATGGCCCACAGCTGAGTCTCTAGGAAATGGGAAAACAAGTGGATTTCCGATGAGTGAGATGGGAGTTGGCAAAGCAATAGTCTTCCTGGCTCAGCAAACAATGGTGTTGTCCCACAAAATAGGCAACCGGGGGGCTGTGAGAAAGGACAGGTTTTGGCACATAACATATCTGACTTGGTCCATGTCAACTTGGGTAAATTAATTCAGATCTCTCAGCCTCAGTCACTCATTTGCAAATGAGAATAAGTCATATCTTCCTAGCTGTGGGAATATTAGTGATAATATGTGATGCGCACAACACATAACAGGTGATTAAAAAACATAAAAAAAACCAACCCTCTAGCTACAATTCCTTGTGACTGACCCTTGCCACAAGCTTGAAAATAATTTCCACTTGTTTCTTAATATCCCTTTAGGGACACAATCAATTGGAAATTTATTAAATTGGATTAATTAATAATAATTAATAATAATTAATTAAGTACAATAAAAATATGAACAATTAATTAATTGATTAACTAATTGGAAATATGATAAAAGACCATAACCAAGCAAATATGTCTTAGTACAGATGGTAACAAAATGAAAATCGTTTATAAGATGCAACTTTAAGATCATATTTTTAAAATTTCCATGCCAAGTAACATGCAAGTGGTTTAAACAAGTTGTTTAATTTTAGTTTTTACTTTGTGCTTGAGGGCTGTGTTTATGAAAAGAAGTGCGCCCAGAAACAAAGGATTAGTGAATTGTCCAGTAGGTGACACTTATGTAACTCTCCATCCACTCTCACCTCTAAATGTGACCACAATCCTGACTTACAGCCTCTCAGACTTATTTGGTCTCTGTTTATGCTTACGCAAACTGGAATGCTTCTGTAGCGAGGGTAAACATAAGTAATGGTTCTAAGTGGCTACAAACACTGTGTGTCCCATGGCTGGCGCACACAGACTGATCTGGAAAGATTGAGTTACCCGATTTGGTCTGCTTCAAAGGAATAAGCATGAGCTTCTGAGCACGTCAATACTGCCAGGTAGGGCTATGGCACTATTAAATCATGATTATTAGCAGATGCTAACCTCAAATAAATTATGAATGATGATTATAAAACTATGGATAGTGAAAAATCAATGAAAAAAGTAGGTTGCAAAGAGGACATCTTGTGTGTGTGTGTGTGTGTGTGTGTGTGTGTGTGTGTGTGTGTGTGT
>JADRCH010000033.1:4241101-4266707 GCA_019843965.1 Rhynchomys soricoides
TGTGTGTGTGTGTGTGTGTGTGTGTGTGTGTGTGTGTGTGTGTGTGTTTGAGAGAGGAGAGAAAAGAGAGCTCTTCATTTTATCTCAGCCAGAGGCTGAGAACTAAGACTCTCTTATTATCATCTAAACCATCTGCATGTGCAATAAAGCGTCCAGAGGCTCAGTGTAAGGGGATTAACACTCAGCTGTTGAGGAACTCTAAGGTTCCAGGCTCACCACTGATTGACCTGGGTAGCCTTGGGGGCTTCTATAGCTCATGCAGAAGATTGGGTGGAAGGCTCAATCAACAAACTTAGGACAAACCTTTACTTTTCCCATTGAATAACAGCAGTGTGCCATTTCCCTGCAGCTTGGGTTCTCACCCCGAGTGGAGATGATCATCATTGGCCTCTAAACCCTCCCGCTCAAATGCCATTCCCTATACTCTTGCACCATTTGCCCATGGGCCTGGAGGAAATAGAAACTACTGCCAAGAAAATCATACAGAGGGGCATTCTCCAAGCCCGATCTTAAAGGGTCAGCACATAAAACAGGGCAGTGAGAGCAACGAAGAGTGACTCGTGTCTGTTGATAAGTGTCTTCCTAGACAAATGTCTTGTTCTGTGCTGATATCTACAGTAGACTATAGAAGGGTGTGAATTCAGAACTGTGAAGAGGGAAACATGAAAGTTTCCAGCTTTGGGAATCAGGTTACTGACCAGGCTCCCCTCTCCCCCAGTAGGAATGGTATGGTGCTGGTGAGTCCCATTTCAGACATGAGATTAAAAGTGCAGCCAAATAACAATAGACAGCTACAAATGTAGAACTGTAAATTGAACGCGTTGTTCAATCAGAGATTATTTTTAGCCAAGCGAAGAAAATGTATTAAACATCAAATCCATTCTTTGTTTTGTCTGAGTCTAAGATTACTGCCTTGTGGGAAATGTTTCATTTTTCCTTCTTTTGAATGTAACTTATCCCTGATATTTAAAATAATTAGGAATGTGAAAGAATAATACAGAAAACATCTGCTTTTTAATACAGGAAACAGTTGATATGTTGATGGATTTCTTCTCATTCTGTATTCTGTTACCAATATCAATGGTGCTTTAATTTGCATTTTTCTAAGTAGTAATTTGATTACTAATCATATTGAAAATATTTCTGCAAATAACTTTTGATAGTGTTTGAAATTAGGCTTAGTCCTGTCATCCGGTGTGAACGGGCTACTTCCTTCTATTGTAGACTACCTGCTCTGCACTGCACTTTTTAAAACTTGCTTATTTTTAAAGGTTACCTTGGGTTTTTCTCCCCAACTCCCATCAGAGTATGGCATTATCTCTACTAGAAGGTGGTTTGTGGCAGCTATGGAACTTGGTGAATGTTCACAGACTAAATCTGGCAGACTTAGATTAAGGACTTAGATTAACAAACAGGCCATTGCTAGTGTCCGTTAGATATTCCTTCCGCAATTTCACAGCTTGCTCTCCCTTGTCAAGAGCTATCATCTTGATGTCAGTTACCAGAAATTGTATTTTTTCTCTTTCATACTTTTCCTATCATTGCAATCATTTAGCTTGAATTTGTGTGTCTCGTTTCATTTATAAAAATCACCTCTCTTTCTGTGATTCAGTCATTCTTAAATCTCCAATATGGTATAGAAACCCAATATGGAGTTGACAGTATACTCTGTCATTGTTTATGATCTATTCTGTTGGCGAGGTTCCAGACCATCACTGGTAATGGTGCTACGACATATCTCAGCACATGTTTTCTGGTGACTATATGTGTGAGTTTCTGTTGGGCATATGCCTAGGAGTAAAACAGCTGGCTAAGAAGAGATGAGTATATTTGAAAATTACAGATATTTTATAGTTTACCAAAATAGGTTTGCTAATTCACCATCTTGTTGGCAGTCTTTTAATGTTCCAGTAGTTAAGTATCCTTATCAATGCTTGATCTTTTTGACTTTTTTTTTCATATTCTGGTTAGTACAAATTAGTGTTAATTGAATTTCTCTGATGACAAATGAGTTTGTGAGCCTTGTATTAAGTTTATTAGCTACTGTATACTGTCTTTCATAGAAGGAATCTCTTATGTTTGTATGGAAGTGTCACCTGTCAAATAAAGCTGACTGACCTATAGCTGAGGCGGGAAATAGAAGGTGGGAGTTCCAGTAGAGAGAAAGGAGCTGGGAGAGAGAGAAGCACAGAAGGAATGGCCCTGGGGACACGAAGGAGGACAGACATATAGGACCTGAGCAGAGGTAACCAGCCACGTGGCAAAACTTAGATTTAACACATATGTTATTAACTTATGAGCTCATTGGGGAACATGCCTAGCTATACAGTCTAAGTATTTGTAGATGTATTTGAATCTCAGAGTCATTATTCAGGGACCTTGGGGCCAGGAGGAGAAACATGAGCTTACAGAAAACACTTCACAACAGTCTTTTATAATGAATGTTTTGAACTTTTAAACTCTTCTTTCTAATCCCATTTCCACTATTTCTTTATTGAGTTTCAGAGGCTCTCCTTATGTTTCAAATGAATCCTTTTTTGGATCTACGCAAAAAAAAAAAAAAAAGAAAAAGAAAAAGAAAATTATTCTCATCTAGTTGGCTTTTCACTGGGTAATACAGTTTCATCATAACCATGTCTAAATTATTTAACTATATTTATGCTGTATTATAAATATATCAACTATATTTAACATATGCTTAATATAACTTTTTAATAAAACATAGTTTAATCATCATACGGTTTTAAAAGGAAGATCTCTTTTTAAAAGATCTATTTTATTTTTAATTATGTGTAAACATGTTGGAAGTGAGTAGGTACTGCATAACCTGCAGACAGGTGCCTGAGGAGACCAGAGGCTTCAGAACCCCCTGAGCTAGACCTCCAGACAGTAATGAACCATGCCATTTTGGTAGCAGGACCAAATTCAGGTCCTCTGAAAGAACAGCAGGCATTATTATCTGCAGTTTTTCTCTAAGAGCTTTTCTGTTCTATCCTTGACATCAAAGTTCACAATCTATTTTGAATATAATGTTCTACCAAGGTAAGAATTAAAACACATCCCCCCCCCATTTCCGTTTACTGAAAATGCCTGCTAAATTGCTTGTCTATCTTGTTTTTCTGAAGCTGGGTCTGTTACTACCCCAGAGCTGATTGCTTTGGCCAGGCAGGCTGGCCAATGAACTTCAGGTCTGCCTACATTCCTGTCCCCAGCTCTAAAGTTAGAGATATGGATCACCTCAGCTTTTATATGGTGCCGGGGATGCAATCTCAGGTCCTAATCATCTCAGGGTAGACAATTTATGGACTAATTTTTAGTGGTGGCATGTCCTGAGACAATCTATATGACATAAATCGGAGTGAAAAATTTCCATCATTCTACTGACAGAAAAATGACTCCAAACAAGGATGATTTTTTTGAAGCAAAAAAGATTTGTTTTAAGTTTAATCTCCTTTTTTTCTGCTTCAATTGGACCTCTCAAGGTATATAAAGTCAAGGAGAAGCAAACATTTCAGGGTGCAATAAGCCAGCCATTTGGATTAGTTGACTCACTATAAAGAAACTTGACCTTTAGGATAAAGAAGAAGACAAATCATGTTCCAACTAGTCCAACGCTACAGTTCTGAAGTCTTACTACAAGTCTGTACCAACAAATGCTGGTAAAGAAACTCCTTTTATGATAATAACCAGTGGGCAGTAGTTCTCTGTATGTGTAGAAACATCAGGTAGCTTGTTCCAGAGTTTAACCCTGACTTTAGCAGAATGAGGTAGGGTATGATTTTTTATATGCCCCAAACCAATGTTTGTTTAGTTTTCTCCAAGGGAAATGAAGTCATTGTCTACTTTACCTACATGAGAAACACATAAGAGATTTTGAGACAATATACAATAAATGTTCATTTATTTCTTTGTTGTTTCAATATGGCTCACTTATGAAGTGACCGTTACTATTTATATCTGCTTACAAACTGAATTGGCTAAGGTGAGTCTCACTTCCACTGTCTTACTCTATAGACTCAGGGAGCAATATTTAAGAACAGAGGAAGGAACTTAAACAGACCTTCCTGATATAAGTGTAGGCATCCAAAGAAAAGGTACCTTCTGTTCAAAGTCTTCACGAAGGCTATAGTACTTCAAACGAAGACTGCAAATTAAGTAATTTGGGGAACAAGGAACATAAAGTATAAAAGAACTCCTATTTGCAGATAATTTCTAACTACCTGTTTGTGTTAGTTTAGACAGGGGCAAACAATATCATAGCAAGCTCAGTTTCTACAAATTGGGTCTTTTAAAGCATACTTAGAATTATTGAAGTGTTGTGTGTTTAAGCAAACTATATTTTGGTCTAGAATGTGTAGTAGGAAGTTGAAAAGACTTAACTTTTGATATAATCAATAAAAGAATTTTTTAAAAAAGTAAGAACCTTGTTAAGACTTACGGAGTGTCCTTTCAACAGCTTATGCATTATAATATTTGGTTGCCGGCTGCTAGGCTTAGGGTTTAGTGATTGGATACCCAAAATTCTGACCAAGTCAATGAATTAATTCTTTGATGGATTCATAATATGAAAGCACTATTGGGAGGTGGGGCTTAGGTGAATGAAATATGTCATGGAGGAGCCATCGGAATGGCATTTCTTGTCCCTGGCTCCTTCCTGGCTGTCAAGAGGTTACTACTGCATGTCTCCTTCGTTTGCCTGCCTCAGGTCCAAAGCAACTGGTTCATTCAACCGTGGACTGAAACCTCTCAAACCGTGAGTTAAAACAATGTGTTGTGATGATGTACATACTTACAGAAGACTCAATTAGCAAGGCCCTCAGTTTTAAGAGATTAATATAATTGGCTTTCTAGCACACACACATAACAGCTTGATGATGTCTCTGATATACCGCTGTACATCTCGACCTCTAAAAAGCTACAATGACGAAATCATTTTCCACCTGTATTATCATCCACTATCATATTTAGAAGAGGGAATGACTCCTCCATCTGTCCTTGTTCTTTATAAATACAGTGGCCCTCTTTTGTCTGACTACTGAGAAAAGAGAGGGCTGTTGCCAGCATTTATTTTTCCCATTGTTGCCCATGAGCTTTGTCTTGACATCTCCACTGTAAGAAAGATTGAACCGCAAGGTTGGTCAGGCTATTTTGGCTACTCACAAAGGATCCTTGAGTAAACATACTGTTTCTGAAAATTTTACCTCCATTTTTATCCTGGGCATTTTGTTCTGCCTCATAATGTTTGAACAAGGTTTTTCAAAGCTAAAACAGATGAAGGGACCAGAGAGCTGAAAATGATAAACGCATACTGTACGGACATTCCAGATGGACACCAGCCCCGTACAACTGTGGCTTTGCTCAATGCACTTTGTGGTGTTTGTTATTATGTACTGCAGTGAAAGGAGAGAGCTGGGGGTGCAGATCAGTGGGATGGATTCAATTCTGAGACACAAAGACAATTGGCAGGGGAAAAAATGAATCTCTGCTTTACCCCTGGGTCACAGCCATGGATCTGTGTATAGAAAATGGTTCACTCATTGCAAAGGCCCAAACTTTAATTTGGTGTAATGCAAGTCCTGCATCATACAAAGTGTCTTTCATCACATGGATCTAAAAGCTCTTTAGAGGCATCTGAATGGAAAAAAAGGATTGTTTAAAACAATAAGAGCTAAGAGCCAACCTAATGGGGGAAGAAGTTGGCTCACTCATTTCTTCTTTTCAGGCTTAATTTTAGTCACAGACCAAAGGAGTACATACATGCCTGTTTTCCAACTCCCTTTACATGTCTCTTCCTTTGCAGAAATTCCTATGAAGTCTTGATTTATACAAATAGTGGACAACATGCATTCCAAGCTGAGTTAAGTAGCTACAGCTTTTGTACTCAGATCATCCTCTAAAATGCACTCCGTGAACAAACCTTGACTTCCAAGAAGGAAATACCTGGATCGGATGCTTGCTGACCTACTGTGTGCACATCTAAGTCACAGCTGCATGGCATCCAGGCTGAGGTACTCTGGGTGACCTTAATGGCTTTCCATGAATTTGGTGTGCATTTTCTCACCACTACCCAGGGGCAAACAAGTCTCAATTTCTCCCATCACGCCATAGAAAATACTAATCACAATTGATAGATAATATTCTTAAAAACTGTCTTAAATTCATATATAAAAAAATACATAAGAAATAGTATTGTTCTCTGACTCATAATAATAAAGCAAGCACATTTTAAGTATGCAAGATGTTCCTTTCCCTTACAAAATATAGAAGGTGGTATACATTTTTTCTGAAATAGTATGTGACATTGGTCTGACCTCATTCATTTGAATCTATATTGTCTTCATCTGTAATAGCTAATAAAAAATACCTCATGAATACCATTTATTATAGTTGAATCATACAAGCAATACAGGAAGAAACAAAACCAGGGGCTGGCGGTTTAGTTCAATGGTACAGAGTCTCTGCTTAGCACTCTCTAGGCTCAGGTTTCTAGGACAAGGAAGGCCTTGGATTTCATCCTTAGAAGGGACAAAAACAACAGAACAAAACCAAACCAAAACCAAAACAGATCAAGAACAATTTTACAGGTACTTGTAACATGTTTTTATTAAAATAGTCATTTTAATAGTCTAAGAATTGTATGCATACACTCAGTGTATTAATATATTTTGATCCTTCTTCTGCTTTGAACTCCTGCATTTCCCCCCTTATGCTCCTCACTCTCAACTTTATGTCTTTTTTTACTGTTGTTTTGGGTTTTTTTGTTTTGTTTTGTTTTTTCTGTTAAGCCCCTGAGTTGGGTTAGTTCTGCCCATGTACACATCAGTATGGGGTCATCCACTGAAGCATGGTCAACTAGCAGGGGCCACACCTCAAGTGCCACGAGTGTTGCTTCCTTTCCTCTCAAGGGCTCTCTGAGATTGTGATGAAGATCCCAAACTGATTAGAACAGAACTAGAAAAGTCAGAAGTCTAGAAATCAGCATTCAGGGCACCAATGATGTCTCTTCTCTTTCTTTTATCCAATCACTTATTTATAAATGTATTTTAATGTTTGAGACAATTAAGATATAGTAATAATTAGCACTGTTAAACATAAGGCTAATTGTTTTAAGTTTTATTAATAGTGTGTGTGTGTGTTATGTGTGTGTGTGTGACGTATGCTAGGGGGTTTGTACACAAGACATGGACATGCAGAGGTCAGAGGACAACTTTGAAGAGTTCTCCCATTCTACCTTCATGTGGGTTCTGGGAAATGGATTCAGGTCATTTGACTTGTGTATATCAGCACTTTCACCTGCTCAGCCATCTTGCACACACACACACACATCATATATGATATATGATATATATATATGCAAGCACACGTACATACACATATATATGTATATGTATATATATATGTATATATATTACATATGTATATACATATACATACATGTACATATGTATATATATATTTTCATATATACATATATATACATATATGTATATATGAAAAGATGATAACTAAGAGTAGAAGTAACAGAATTTAATTCTTTGGGAAAGGGGGTGAACACTGTGAAATATGCAATTTATTTATTTTTCTGACTTTTTAGTAGGCGGTGCTGATATTCATAGCATTTTGATTGGTTCTCTGATTCTCCACTTGATGTGCAGCTGTGGGAAGACATGGTTTCCCGGCTGAAAAGAATTCAGCTAGAATGAAGTCCGGATGCGCTCACATGAGTACGCTTTAGCCAATCAGATTTGGGACCTCGTGAATCGGAAGGCTCTTCAATGCTCCTTCAGTAGCATGGTATCTTTAGACTATTCAGCTCTAAGGAGTGCTGTGTGTTCTACACTAAGTCTGAATTTCCCAACGAGTCTCTCCTTTCTTCTCACAAATGTTCTAATTAAGTTACCCATATGACTATCAGTCAGGAACTCCAACTACAGACAAACAGATAACGTGATGGTTTTGTTTCAAATAATGCATGCCGTGTAGCTTTTCCTTCACTGTTTAGCATCATACAATTTCCTAAAATATTGCTTAGCATCACTGCTTAGCCTCAAATGTAACATGCCCACTTGGAAGACTCTTTCCCACTCCTTTGCAGTCAGAAAGATGATACCTGCATCTATTTTGCCTGGCTGTTGTGAAATTGGAAAATTTACTCTCTACCTCTGTGGTATCTTGTTCCTCATTACGGGACTTACCTTATGTTCTTCAAATAGGGCTTGAGAATGGGAAAATATTCTGGGACTTTCCTCAGTCTGGCTAAGGTGACAGCAAAGAGCCACAAAAGCTTGGGAAGAGAAAAGCTTTGTGTTCAGAGCCAGGGTCACTGACAAATGCTCTGCTTATTTCCCTTCTTTTCAGTCCTTGTTTTCTGGTTGTTTTTTTCCTCCTGGCAATAGGACAAAATCAATGTAACTTACTGAAAAGCATTTCAAGCTGTGTTCCTGTCTTAGTTAGGGTTTTACTGCTGTGAACAGACACCATGACCAAGGCAAGTCCTATAAAGGACAACTTTAATCGGGGCTGGCTTACAGAGGTTCAGTCCATTATCATCAAGGTGGGAACATGGCAGCGTCCAGGCAGGCATGGTGCAGGCAGAACTGAGAGTTCTACATCTTCATCTGTAGACTGCTAGCAGAATACTGGCTTCCAGGCAGCTAGGATGAGGGTCTTAAAACCCACGCCCAGAGTGACACACCTACTCCAGCAAGGCCACACCTACTCCAACAGGGCCACACCTTCTAATAGTGCCACTCCCTGGACAGAGTACATACAAACCATCACAGTCCCAAAAGCACAGATCTAAAGCCTCTAAACACTATTCCTCCAAAGTGACATCTCTAAGGCTGGGTTTCTTTCGGTACTCAGGGTATTCTGATGGTGCTTATAGCAGGCATTAAGTTGTTAAGCTGCTGCAGGAGCACCTGGTCCTTGTGTTAGCACCCTGGCCTATGCCTCCTTTGGCTTCTCCGTTTTGATCCTCACAATAACTTCATGACGATTATGATCATGACTGTGGCTGACCTGGGATTTGTAACTTAGGCAATCTGGGACTTACTCAGTGTTTGATTGGTCTTTGTACATATCATGGGCCCCTAAATATCTGTATGATGGCATCAGATTCTTCAAGTTTTTTTTTTCCCTTGCTAGGGGAAAAACTTCAGAAAACAAAAGCAAAACAAAACAAAACAACCCAAAACAGGACTCTAGGGCGAGGGTCAGCTTCTCAATACTATGCAGTTTTCTAAGACTTCTAGCTCTTATTGGCATCTAGTGTCCTGAATTACCGGTATCCATTGACCCCTCAGGCCAGCAATGTCATTGAAGGTAAACTCACATACAGACAGCTTGATGGCCTCCAGACTTTTGGCCTTATTTTGCTCTTACTAATTGCATATATTTCTACCTAGTAATTTTCCAATTCTAGATTCCCCAGACCAGCTATGTCATGAGCACTGAACCCTTCAAATGTGTCTCCTTTCATGGGTCATGGCATTAAACATGCTGTCATTGGCTTGGAAAAGAGGACTCCCCACAGTGTCTACTGTTCTGTACTTGCTTGTTCAGGCACAGAGTTGCTCCAATACTCCCACGGGTTTCCTTTCTTTTCATCCCCTGTCGTGAGAACTGGCAGAGAGTGAGCTTTCCCCCAATCACGTTCCTGTGTAAAATGTGTTGTCCACGGGTGGATATTTTTGAACCAGCCCAAGCTCTTAACCTCACCCTCTTCTGTGGTTTCATGTTCAGATCAATGAAGCTTCCATGCAATGCAGAGTTACATACTAAATGGAATTGTGTATGTCTTCATTTGGCATTCAGGGCCTCGCGGACTAAAGTATGTATGTTTACAGTTCAGGTATTAGCTATCGCTGAGGGGTAGCCTGCTGCACTGGCTAAAGTGACTATAACATTTCCTGAACATGGAGGCTATCCCGCTCCCGAGACACATACGGTTGAGTGCACACAAAAGGTTCACGTTTATTTCAAAAGCAATCTCTGACCTCTGCGTCTCCTTCTCTTTCTGGTTTCCACCACCACTGAATCAGAACTGTTATTTTATAGTTTGTTTCAGAGGGATGGGCAGCACGGGACTCTTAGCTCTTGACCTTTTTAAACTTTAATACATATTATATATAATATATGTATTTCTAAATAAATAAAATATAATGTAATATATATATATAATCTTGAAAACAAGTAAAAACTTTACACAACAAAATGAACTAAAAAGAAGCTTTCAAAAATGAAATTTCTCCACCTTTCTCAGTGACTCTCTTTTAAAAAAGTCTTAAGTCTGCAGCCGTTCAGCCAATAGAAAATAATCTAAGTTCATTTATTAAGATCTCTGGAAGCACGCAAACGAAGTGACAGCCTTGATGTACTACCTTGCCTGGGATGGAATTTGCCAAAGAACGCCAAATTACTACTCTGAACTCTGAGGTTTTAATTTTAATTTTTTTTTTTGTCTATGCAGGAGAGAGCTTGAAAATGGAAAGAAATAAGAATTTGTAATGTTTATCCCAGAAAGAGTCCACTTGCAAGAAAGCAATGATAAAATCAATCTGAGTCTAATTCTATCCCAGGGTGTGACTTTTACTGTTCTCATTGATTTTGGTTTATTAAAAGCACCAGCATTATCATATCATATCATATCATATCATATCGTATATAGCTACAGCAGCCCACCTAGACACATAGCTCAGCTCTCACATTCCTGACACACGTCCTTCATTTCTGAATGTAGCAACTGAATGCATGCATGACTGGACGTTTTAAGACGTGTAAAGTTTTCAGTGTTCATTGTGTGCTACGGTTTGGAACCACAACATGTATGCATCCTTCCCTAGCATCTTTCAGTGGAAAATTTCAAAATATACACAAGTTGAAAGAATTATTGAGTAGCTAGCATATACTTAGTGTTATGCGCTACAACTAAATGTTTTCCATATTTAGACTCTTGTAAAATCTATTCTTTTGTCTTCCTATCAGTGCCTTTTATGTTTTGTTGCATTTTTTTGTATTTTTGCATTTAAATGCAGTTGATACTGTAGACTGACCCCTAAACTCTGCCTACAGAATACACACTTTAATATTGCCCTGCAGCTTAGTTGTTTTGGGGGAGAGGGTACATTCTGCAGACACTCCACCTTTCCCAGAATTCATTAGAATTTTTATCCTGATTTCTTCTCTTTCCTAATTTTAAATTTTTAACCCATTTTGCTTCCAGTTTCATTTACTTTTCTCTTTATTTTTCTTACCTCTAGTTCTGTGTCTTTTCTCTAAAATCCTTACAAGTTGAAAACCATAGGCAAGTACTAAAAAGTGGCTTGTGCCTAGTTAAGATTACAAAGCTTCCAGGCAGCTACACCAGGGAATTTAAGAGCGTGAGAGGCAACATTGTGGCCCACTCTTTGTTGTGGTACTGAAAAGGAGATCCTGAGTCCTCTCACCCTGCTGAAGGTAGTTCAGGCAAAAACGCCTTTCCCATGTACGCCATGATTTAGAATTCAAGCGCATGCCTGCATTCAGATTTTGAACCCACAGCAATTTTTTAAGCATATTTCACATTTGTCACGACGCGTTGTATGTGTGTGGAGCTAATACATTGTGTGTTGTTTGTGTGTGCGTCACATTTGGGACCCCTGTGACCTACAGTTCAGCATGGGGTTTGTCCCCAAGCCTCTTTAGACTGTCAGCATTTTTTAAAGTTTGTTTTGTTCCTTATGCTAATAAAGCTTGTCTCTGCTTCAATCAAAGCATATTATCTCTTCTTTCTTCCCCCTCTGTAAGCAAGGCGGCAATCTGTTCTGTTTAAATGCCTCATCATCCCTGCTCCCCCATCCCCGTTCCCCTAGATTTTCGAGATTGTTGACTATGATGTAACAGATGGCCCAACAGACCTCGGACTCTTTGCAGTGTTGGCCAGCTTGGCTCTGAAAAAATAGCAGCACTGAAGTAAGTATTCCCAGGCATGGGACGCTCATGAATTTTAACTCCTCTTCAACAAAGGAATTCAAAGGGGTAAGAGGCAATCTATCAGGAGCAGAGGCAATTAAACCGGGATGTAGGTTGGCATTCTGCTGCTGAGGACTCCCTTCTCTGGTTCTGAATATTTAGACGAGATTAGATCAGCCTGGCTTCCATTCATCTCTGCCCTGCCACAAGGTATCAAAACAATAACATGACTCAAAAACAGAAGGCTGTGGGGCCTTTGCTCTCCATGATAAAATGTTTGTGTTGTTGTGGAGAGGTCCGTGGGGGAAGGGACGGAAGAGTCCCTCATCTTTCCAGGGACAACCAGGAAGAGGCCTCCTGGTTTCTCTGGTTTTCTTATCCAAGGCCCTGAATTTTAAGATTTTGTTTGCCAGGAGGTTGGTTTAGAGTCTGGGTTGCTCATGCTTTTGATTACTTAAGGCATAAAACGCACCTGCAGGCCAATGGTATGAGAAGACAGAGAAGCTTGTCTATGTTTTAACTTGAAAAGTACAGAAATGGACAAAGAAGAAAACAGCCCCACCCCCAAGTCTTTCCGTTATAGAATGCACTGGCAATTGCAATTCATTTCCTGTCTTTTATTTATTTATTTTTGTAACACTATATGTTTACACTTGCTATCACACACATATATGATTGCACTGTCTCTTTAGAAATGATTGGACAACTACATAACTGCTTTGATGATTCAGCAGCCAAACCTGTCTAGCAAGTCCACGTCCATGAACAGCCTCAGGACTTCGGATTAAGCCTATATTCATGCCTGAGTTTTCTTTCCAGAAACATCTATCACAAATTTTTGATCACTGGGAATCTCCCTCTTTTTTTTTTTTTTTTGTTCCTGCTTTTGAAGTCAGCTGCATATTAAGCAATAAGAAGTGCTCACTCGTTTCTTTTTTCTCACGGGCACAGAACAGAATGGAAGAAATCCTCTTTGTACTTATGTCATGATTTTGAACATCTCAGAATTGTGAATGGATTCCTGTTGTTGTTTTGACAGAGTCCAAACTGGTTGGTCTCAAACTTAATATGGAGCTGAAAATGATTTTGAATTTCTAATCCTCCTTATTCTACCTCCAATTGAGGTGTGGGACACCACACCTGGTTTATTTCTTGCTGGGGAGCAACCCAGAGTTTCTTGCATGTTAGACTAACACTTTACCAGCTAATATGTATCCCTGGCTCTTGAAGTTATCTTTAACATGGAAGAATAACTGTTAATTAAAAAACAAACAAACAAACAAAAACCCCAAAAAACATTGTTTCCACACAGAATGGGGTGGGAACTCCTATTTCATCCAGATACTTGGAGGTATCACTGAATCAATAATATGCTTTTTTTGAATGAAGATGTGGAGAGCAAGGGAATTTAGGAAGAGATTTAAGGTCGTCTGATGGGTTAGGAGCAGAATGTGTCCCTGTAGCTCTGTGTTGGTGTCTTTCTTTGAGCTCTACAATGAGGCAGGGTGTTCAAAGAGATGTCTGTTGGGTAAGACTATGAAGTATAAGAAAAGTATGAGAAAAACCTCTACTCGTGCAGTGTTGGAAACCTACAGGAGGCCAGACGAATGTCCATGGTGTCACTGGTGAGCAATGGGATAACATCACGGTGCTGAATAGCATCACACTGCCTAGCTGACAGTAATGGAGGTAAGAATTCTACAGAGGTAAAGGATTAACCTAAGAGCAGAGTTCACCGCTGTGCTGAACGTTCAAGGACCGAATCACTAAAGAACGACAAACGAAGAGAGAGCTGAGGAGAAGGAAGCACATGCTGATTCCAGGAGTGTGCTATTGCATCAGCTAAACTCAAAACTGGGAAAATAAGGACGATTTTTACCTCATTTTTCACAGAAAGCACATTTTTTCCTGATTTGTTTTGTTAGAGAGACTATGTAATTCTCAAGGAATTAATTTTGAATGAGCATATCACAAAAAAAAAAAAGAAAGAAAGAAAAGAAAAGAAAGAAAGAAATGAAATGAAATGAAATGAAACAAGCCCAGTGTTGTTTGTCTATTTTTATTCTTGGTCTAGGTTTCAAGGATCAGACAGAAAATGAACACAGATAACCTATGTTGAGATTCTTCATGATAAATGAGATAAAGCAGGACTTTCTTGATGTAAGAACATCTCACCATCTTCTCCACTGCCAAGATCACTCTCTGCTAGCATTGATATAATGCACTGTGGTTGTTGATCTTGTCAATTTGACTCTGTTTTAGAGTCACCTAGGAGACACGGCTCTGAGGATGTCTGTCTGTGAGGACTTTTCCAGAGAGGTTTAAAACTTGGGGGACAATAAACACTTGAATGTGTGTAGCACTATCTTATGGTCTTGAGGCCCAGACTCAATACGGAATGAGAGAGATGGGGAATGGGGTGGGAGAGGTAGAGAGAGAGTGAGGTAGACAGTCAGACAGACAGACAGAGTTCAATGAGTGCCAGCTCTTTCTGTTTCCTAATCCACTGAAGGGTTAAGAGGAAATGGGTTGCAGATGGACATTCCTCTGCCATGCAGCCACCTGCCTCTATACCTTTCCTTTCATAATGGTCATGATCCCAAATCAATCTTACTCCATTAGTTTGCTTTAGCCAGGTATTTTGTCACAATAACTAGAAATTTAACCCACAGCACCACCGATAACATTACCCCCACAACCACAAGCACCAACCCTGAAACATGATCCACCACTACCTTCATCATTGCCAGAAACAGTTTTGCACCCTTACTACCAACAATAGCAACACCATTACTCCTTCATCCTCATCAACAGCAGCAGCAGAAGCAGAGGCACACTCTGCCAGTACCATCCCCATTGACAGTATCTGTCCCTCATCACCATAATTCATGGCAATAACATTAACTCTTCCGTACCTACAACATTGCCTCTAGCAACAATGTAGCATGCTCTGACATTAACATACCTCACCATCAAGGTTGCCATTATCCTAGCCAACAATGGTATAGCATGTCAAAACATCATCAAACATTAGTCTATAATGACAAGCACCACCTCACCTTAACCAACGCCCTTCCCCTAGACAGCAGCAATACTTGGTAAATAATTACAGCTGCCTAATTCTCTGAGAAAAAAAAAATGAGTGAAATGTTTATAGACTGAGTTTCTACTGTAAAAAAGAAGATTTTAAAATGCTGGTTCTGATGATTCAAAGCCTCTTAGAAAAGCAAAGATACAGGATTTTTAACTAAACCAAGGATGGTTGATTAAAACAAGGGGGAAATTGGACAAGCTGTACCATTTATAGTAAATAAAAAGTGGATCCTCTCAGACTATAACTTTTGCATTGGAAAGAGCAAGAGCTTTAAAAACATCTTTGATTAGGAAAACATGGTGAATTTATAACTATAAGAGCTAAGACTGGTCATACTCATGAACCAGAATTTTATGTTTTTGTATATGCTTCTGTCTCAGTTTTCCTAACTAGGAGAATAGAAATTTTCTAATTATGAAAATCTTTATTTTCTCTGGTTGTTATGGACCCTACAGTATAGGTTCCACTTTTGACAGTTTTAAAATGGCATGTTCTGAGACAATCACTCCAAGTAACTCATGTATCAGCATCTACTTTGGGAACTATGTAGCTAGCAGTAGTATACAGACCACAAGTACATAGTTTTGTATTCTAATCTGCCTTCAAAGTCAACTAGAAGGCAGTTCTACAATGGACCTAGAGAGGTCCAGTGCTGAACTTCATTCTGAAAATCTTGAGATTGTGAATAGACTTTTGTTATTATTTTGACAGAATCAAAACTGGATGGCCTGAAGCTTAATATGTGGCTGAAAATTATTTTGAAATTCTAATCTTCCTGCCTCTATCTCCAATACAGATTTAGGTTATCACACCTGGTGTATGCCCTGCTGGAGACTAATCCTGAGTTTTCTTACATGCTAGACTAACACTTTACCAACTGGTCTGCATCCCTAGCTCTTGAAGTTATTTTTAACCTGGAATAAGACCTGGTAAATCCAAAAGTGACGTTGTTTTCATGTAGGGCAGGTACTTATCTTGAGGACCCAGCTCTCATCCTTGCTGAATTATTGACTAGTTTGTGGGTTGGAAGGCCATGAAATGAACCACTTACATTTCTTTGAACTGTAGTCCTACATAGACTGAAGTAGCTGCAGAGAGCTGACTGACAAAGGTCAGACTCGTGGGGCCCTCCACATCCAGTGTCTCATTATTGTGACAGGATCAGTCCTCTCATCACCACACAAGATCATTCTGCCCTCTATTAATCATATTTTATTGCCATAGTGAAATATCATATGTGTGTGTGTGTGTGTGTGTGTATGTGTTTATAACCCCAGCTACTCAAGACAGTGAGGTAGGAGGATTATGAATTTGAGGCCAGCCAGGGAAACTTAGCAAAACTCCATTTGAAAAAGCAAACAAAATGAGAAAATAGTGAAGAACCTGAGCCAAAACCACTTCATCAAAAGGTTTTGTCGGTTCATGGTGCCTTTGTCAGCTCAGTTCTAATGAAAAAGGTGGTAGGCTACAGAGACGCATACAGGAAAAAAATAGTTGCATCTCAAGCTAGGAAGCTAAAAGCAAGAGGTTTGGGACCAGGCTTGTTTCTTTGGAGCAGCCTTCTTGTTAGAACCACCATAAGCTCACATGAGAATTGATTTAATTCTTTCCAAAGCCAACATTCCTGATAGTTCACCAACATGCAGTTAGGTTCTCTCCATTAAAGGTTCCATTATCTCTTAATCATGCCATTCCAGGGATAAAGATTTCTCCATATGGACTCTTGGTGGCACACTAAATGGATACTTCAGCAAGATCTCAGCCTTTGTTGGAGGCTGAAGATAATTCTGTATTGAACTTGACTTCTGACTTTTGACATGCCTCCTTTCTTATTTCCCCCATGAATATTGTCTTTGAGTACCAATGACCTCATGAATATTGTCTATTAGTACTAATGAAGATGACCTCATGAATATGGTCTTTTCCTACCAATGACCTAACTATTAAACTCTTCCTCTCTGGGAAGAACTAACCTGGACCCAGAGCCTGATCTTCAAGCTGAGCCTCAGAGCTCCATGCTAAATATTAGAGGTATTATGAAATTCAAACTAATAAAATCTTTTTGGAAATCGTGGTGTAAGTTTCTCTTTCACAATCATGGAGATTAAAGGCATGTGTAGCGAGAATTTTGGTTTCTTTAAAAAAAAAAAAAAGAAGTATGTTGTCTGAGTATGTTTTTGTTTTAATTCCAGGTGTAAGATAAAAGGCTACTTTTACAGCAGGTGATTATGATTTGCCTCCTACACTAGCAGAGGCATGATTCTTCCCAGCTGCAGATAGTTTAATTCTGGGGACTCTGGAGAGAGCCTCAAGAAGGCCTGTGGCAGCTGCTGCTCCCCTGCTGTTGCCTTTGCTGCTGCTGGTCCCTGCTGGTTCCTGCTGCTGCTGTTTGCTGTTGCTGTTTCTGGTTTGCTGGACTCCTGGGTATTCTGACAATGAAGATTGGACTTGCCCCAAGGAACCCAACAACCTTAATCATCAGGCAATAGCCTAGCCAGGTATGTGCCCCCTTTGCCTCTAACCTTCTTTCTCATCTACCTAGTGTTTGACATTGGAAAGGATTAGGGTGGAATAGGAGTTGGAAGAGAGGAAGAGGTATAAGAACCCAATAAAATAGCTAAACACAAAGGCCAACAGGCATGCCATTGTTTCAGCCACTTAGGATGGATTCATGAAGTCAGACTCTGAAGGTGAAGAGACTTGACTTAGAAACCCTGCTTACAGATAACTTTGTGACATTCAGGGAGTTGCTTTACCTAACTTCCTCTAAGTTTTGCAAAATGTAAGTTGAAGACAACAATAATGAAGTTCACTTTGGACTGCTAGCAGCCATCTTGAACTTAGACTGCCATGGTTTCTCCTCATAATTCTGATCTATTCTCTTTACAAATCTCTCAGCATGCTGTAAACAAATAAACCAGCAGAGAGGTCCATGGAGGTTTACAAGCCAGACCTGCTATCATTGATTCCTGGAACATCTCTGATATCCTTAATATTAACTTTAGGTAAAGTGTGTATATTTCATCATGGATAAAGCTCACTCTTAACCAGTATGTAATTCCATTCTTATGCCATGAATTTCAGAAGCTACTGGCCTTGCTGCTAACAAAGTCTATGCTTCTTTGAGGACATTTGTCACTAATACACTGTACTCTGTATAGTCCTGGACCTCTCCTTAGTCTCACAGCATCTAGCAGCAGGTTCTCACATAATGAGACATTTTCCTCTAAAAAGTAGGTGAAGGACTTTACAGAGAGGGTAACTAAGGAAAGCTATGTTGTCTGTGTCTGGGTGGAATAATTATGAAATGCCATGCTCATGCCTTTCCAGGAGCAACTAACATGAATCTCCACTGACAGAAAGAATTTATCAACTATTCAGGAGTCTAGGTGCTTAGCATTCTTAGTATTTGCCAGGGTCTGAGGAGAGATGGGATGGGGATAGTGGCAGGGGATGCGATGCGGACAGAAATAAATCCTCACAAATATGAAAGATGGAAGACTTAGGAGACACAAGTAAAAGAGGATGCCTGACAGGCACTGAGGAACAGCAGGGAGGTAAGAGCCTTCTGTTTTCCATCTGTGGTGGGAGACCTCTGCCTGGGCCACCAGGGCTCCATAGCCAAACTGCTCTGGGAGAAAGCTATCGTCTGAGGAGTGGGGACAAGACTGACTGCTCAGAGGGACCCACCTGGAATACCCAGGACACAGGGACTGAGGAACAGGGATCTGGATTCTTTCGGTGGCTGGAGAGCAGATCCTGTGACACAGGGCTCCATACTAAAATAGTGCCAGGAGAGAGCTGGTATACCAGGAGTGCTGACACAACTTTAAGCACAGGAAAAACCACCACTTCTTTTCAAATTCACTGGACCAAGAGGGACCCAGTCAGATCCATCAGGACACAGGAAACAAGGGTCAGCTGGGGATTAGATCCTTGTTGTTTCTGTCTGCACCCCAGAGCTGACCCTGCACCACAACTCTCAAAACCCAAATTCCTCTCAGAGAGAACTAGTCTCCAAAAAGTAATGACACCTAGGCTTGCAGGAAAGACAAGCCACAGTCAGAGAGAGTAAGACCAGCTAACACCAGAGATAACCAGATGGCAAAAGGTAAGAGCAAGAATACAAGGAACAGAAAACAAAACTACTTGGCTTCATCAGAACCCAGCTCTCCCACCACAGCAAACCCTGGATACACCAACACACCTGAAAAGGAAGACTCAGACTTAAAATCACATCTCAAGAGGATGATAGAAGATTTTAAGAAGGAAATACATAACTCCCTTAAAGAAATACAAGAGAACACAGGTAAACAACTGGAAACCCTTAAGGAGGACACACAAAAATCCCTTAAAGAATTACAGGAAAACACAATCAAACAAATGAACAAAACCATTCAGGAATTAAAAACAGAAATAGAAACAATAAAGAAATCACAAAGGGAGACAACCCTGGAGTTAGAGAACATAGGAAAGAAAGCAGGAGTTACAGATGCAAGCATCACCAACAGAATACAAGAGATGGAAGAGAGAATCTCAGGTGCAGAAGATAGCATAGAAAACATGGACACAACAATCAAAGAAAACACAAAATTCAAAAAGCTCCTAACCCAAAACATCCAGGATATCAAGAATACTATGAGAAGACAGAACCTGAGGATAATAGGTATAGAAGAGAGTGAAGATTCCCAACTTAAATGACCAGTAAATATCTTCAAAAAAATTATAGAAGAAAACTTCCCTAACCTAAAGAAAGAGATGAACATAAATATACAAGAAGCCTACAAAATGCCAAATAGATTGGACTAGAAAAAAGCTCTTCCCACCACATTATAGTCAAAACACCAAATACACAAAATATGGAAAGAATATTAAAAGCAGTAAGGGAAAAAGGGCAAGTAACATATAAAGGCAGACCTATCAGAATTACACCAGACTTCTCACCAGAGACTATGAAAGCTAGAAGATCCTGGGCAGATCTCATACGGACTCTAAGAGGACACAAATACCAGCCTAGGCTGCTATATCCAGCAAAACTCTCAGTAATCATAGATGGTGAAACCAAAATATCCTATGACAAATCCAAATTTGCACAGTATCTTTCCACAAACCCAGCCCTACAAAGAATAATACATGGAAAATGCCAACTTAAGGAGGGAAACTACGTCCAAGAAAAAGCAAGAAAGTAATCTTTCAACAAACTCAAAAGAAGATAGCCACATAAACATATAAACAACATTGAGAATAACAGGAAACAACAATCACTATTTTTTAATATCTCTTAACATCAATGGTCTCAATTCTCCAATAAAAAGACATATACTGACAGACTGAATCCATAAACAGGACCCAACATTTTGCTGCATCCAGGAAACTCACCTCTGTGTTAAAGACAAACACTACCTCAGAGTAAAGGTCTGGAAAACAATTTTCCAGGCAAACAGCCCCAAGAAACAGGCTGGAGTAGCCATTCTAATATCGGATAAAATTGACTTTCAACCAAAAATCATCAAAAAAGATAAGAAAGGATACTGCATCCTCATCAAAGGAAAAATCTACCAAGAAGAACTCTCAATTCTGAACATCTATGCCCCGAATGCAAGAGCTCCCTCATTAATAAAAGAAACTTTACTAAAGTTCAAAGTGCACATTGCACCTCACACAATAATAGTGGGAGACTTCAACACCCCACTATCAACAATGGACAGATCTTGGAAACATAAACTAAACAGAGACACGGTGAAACTAACAGATGTTATGAACCAAATGGATTTAACAGATATCTATAGAACATTTCATCCTACATCAAAAGAATATAGCTTCTCAGCACCTCAGGGTACCTTCTCCAAAACTGACCATATAATTGGTCGCAAAACAAACCTCAACAGATATAAGAAGATTGAAATATCCCATGCCTCCTATCAGATCACTATAGAAGAAGGCTAGTCTTCAGTGGCAACAACAACAACAGAAAGCCCACATATACATGGAAGCTGAACAATGCTCTACTCAATGATAACTTGGCCAAGGAAGAAATAACGAAAGAAATTAAAGACTTCCTAGAATTTAATGAGAATGAAAGTACAACATTCCCAAACCTATGGAACACAATGAAAGCAGTGTTAAGAGGAAAACCTCATAGCTCTGAATGCCTCCAAAAAGAAACTGGAGAGAGCATATACTAGCAGCTTAACAGCACACCTGAAAGTTCTAGAATAAAAAGAAGCTCATACACCCAAGAGGAGTAGAAGGCAGACAATAATCAAATTAAGGGCTGAGATCAACCAAGTAGAAACTGAAAGAACTGTACAAAGAATCAACAAAACCAGGAGCTGGTTCTTTGAGAAAATCAACAAGATAGATAAACCCTTAGCCAGACTAACCAGAGGGCACAGAGACAGTATCCAAATCAAGAAAATTAGAAATGAAAAGGGAGATATAACAACAGATTCCGAGGAAACTAAAAAAATCATCAGATCCTACTGCAAAAACCTATACGCAACAAAATTGGAAAATCTTGAGGAAATGAACAAGTTTCTAGACAGATACCAATTACCAATACTCTTCAATCTATTCCAAAAAATAGAAACAGAAGGAAAACTACCCAATTCATTCTATGGGTCCACAGTTACACTGATACCAAAACCAAAGACCCAACAATGAAAGAAAACTTCAGACCAATTTTCCTTATGAATATCAATGCAAAATTACTCAATTAAATTCTTGCAAACCGAATCCAAGAACACATCAAAAGATCATTCACCATGATCAAGTAGGCTTCATCCCAGGGATGCAGGGATGGTTCAATACCCGGAAACCCATCAATGTAATCCACTACATAAACAAACTCAAAGAAAAAAACCACATGGTCATTTTGTTAGATACTGAAAAAGCATTTAGCAAAGTTCAACATCCCTTCATGATAAAAGTCTTGGAAAGATCAGGAATTCAAGGAGCATACCTAAACATAGTAAAAGAAATATACAGTAAACCAGTGGCCCACATCAAACTAAATGGAGAGAAACTCGAAGCAATCCCACTAAAATTAGGGACTAGACAAGGCTGACTTCTCACTCCTTATCTATTCAATATAGTACTTGAAGTTCTAGCTAGAGGAATTAGACAAAAAAAGGAGTTCAAAGGGATACAATTTGGAAAGGAAGAAATCAAAATATCACTATTTGCAGATGATATGATGGTATAATTATGTGACTGGAAAAACTCCACCAGAGAGCTGCTACAGCTGATAAACACCTTCAGCAAAGTGGCCGGATACAAAATTAACTCAAGCAAATCAGTAGCCTTCCTATACTCAAAGGATAAACAGGCTGAGAAAGAAATTAGGGAAATGACACACTTCACAATTGTCACAAACAGTATAGAATATCTTGGTGTGACTCTAACCAAACAAGTGAAAGATCTGTATGACAAGAACTTCAAGTCTCTGAAGAAAGATATTGAAGAATACCTCAGAAGATGGAAAGACCTCCCATGCTCATGGATTGGCAGGATTAATATAGTTAAAATGGCCATCCTGCCGAAAGCAATCTTCAGATTCAATGCAATCTCCATCAAAATCCCAACTCAATTCTTCATAGACTTAGAAAGAGCAATTCTCAAATTCATATGGAATAACTAAAAACCCAGGATAGCAAAGCTATTCTCAACAATAAAAGGACTTCTGGGGGAATCAGCCTCCCTGACTTCAAGCTGTACTACAGAGCAGTAGTGATAAAAACTGCATGGTATTGGTACAGTGACAGGCAGGTAGATCATTGGAATAGAAGTTAAGACCCAAAAATGAACCCACACATTTATGGCCACTTGATCTTTGACAAAGGAGCTAAAACCATCCAGTGGAAAAAAGACAGCATCTTCAACAAATGGTGCTGGTTCATCTGGTAGTCTTCATGTAGAAGAAAGGGAATTGATCCATTCCTATCTCCCTGTACAAAGCTCAAGTCGGAGTGGATCAAGGACCTCCACATAAAACCAGATACACTGAATCTAATAGAAGAGAAAATGAGGAAAAGTCTCAAACACATAGACACAGGGGGAAAAGTTCCTGAACAGAACACCAATGGCTTGTGCTCTAAGATCAAGAATCGACAGATGGGACCTCATAAAATTACAACGCTTCTGTAAGGCAAAGGACACTGTAAATAGGACAAAACAGCAACATTTGGATGCCGTTTTCCCAAGATTGGGAAAAGATCTTTACCAATCCTATGTCCAATAGAGGGCTGATATCCAAGGTATACAAAGAATTCAAGAAGTGAGACTCCAGAGATCCAAATAATCCTATCAAAAAATGGGGAACAGAGTTAAACAGAGATTTCTCAACTGAGGAAACTCGAATGGCTGAGAAGCACCTAAAGAAATGTTCAACATCCTCAGTCATCAGGGAAATTCAAATCAAAACAACCCTGAGATTCCACTTCACACCACTGAGAATGGCTAAGATCAAAAATTCAGGTGACAGCAGATGTTGGTGAGGGGTGGAGAAAGAGGAACACTCCTCCATTGCTGGTGGGAATGCAAGCTTATACAACTTCTCTGGAAATCAGTTTGGCGGGTCCTCAGAAAATTGGACATAGTACTATCTCACGACCCAGCTATTCCATTCCTGGGCATATACCCAGAAGATGCTCCAACATGTAATAAAGACACATGTTCCACTATGTTCATAGCAGTCATATTTATAATAGCCAGAAACTGGAAACAACCCAGATGTCCCTCAACGGAGGAATGGATCAGAAACTGTGGTACATTTACACAATGGACTACTACTCAGCTATTAAAAACAATGATTTCATGAAATTCGCAGGCAAATGGATGGAACTTGAAAATATCATCCTGAGCGAGGTAATGCAGTCACAAAAGAATGAACATGATATGTCCTTACTGATAAGTGGTTATTAGCCCAAAAGTTCGAAATACCCAAGAGTCACTTTGCAGCTACCATAGGGCTGAGTGTGAGGTCCCAGATGGAGGACTTGGAGAAAGGACTGAAGGAGCTGAGGGAGTTTGCAGTCCCAAGGAGGGAGCAGTAGTGGCAACTGGCCTGACCCCTCAATACTCCTGGAGCCTGAATCACCTACCAAAGAATAAACATGGAGGGACCCATGGTGCTGGCCACATATGCGGCAGAGGAGGGTCTTGTTAGACATCAGGGGAACCAGAGGCCTGATGGTGTTATATCCCCCAGTATAGGAGAATTCCAAGGAGGGAAGACGAGAGTGGGTGGGTGGGTGGGGGAATACCCCCATAGTGGCAGGGGAAGGGTGAGGGAATGGGGAGGTTCCAAAGGGGAGATCTGGAAAGGGGGAAACATTTGAAATGTAAATAAAGTATGAAAAAAAAAAAGAGGATGCCCTTCAGCCCTGCAGCCAATGGGTGAAGAGATTGTTGAATGTCTCCATCTACCAGAAGCTGAGCTAAAACATAAAAAGCAAAAGGAATAGAAGATATTGAAGACTGGGATTCTCTGATGTTCTCTGGGAAGATGTGAGTGGAGAAAAGAACAACAGGAAAAAGAATGTAGAGTGGGGGAGAGTGTAATAGAAATAGAAAATAATGATGTGGACATAGCACCCTGCCCTGCAAGTGAGGCTTTCTGAAGGCAGATATGAAACATTTAGGATAAGGTCTGGTCAAATAAATACTCGATTGATTGATTGACTGATGGATTGGAAAGAGGTAAGTAGAATAACTATAGGAGGAAGTCCCAGGAAAACTAACCTCATCCGTTTGGGTATCTCTTTCCTAACTTTCCTGTCTTTAGGAAGACAGCTCTTGGCAAGCTATGGAGCCTACACCTGGCGCCACTGACATATTGCAGCCTTGTGCAAAGATCGAAAGTCAATAGACTATTCTTCCATAGCTATTCATGGTCCCCATCCTTGAATCATCAGTACTCCATGGTCCTTGTTTCAGGCTTGCCTCTCTCCATTTCCTACACTTTATCCAAACCTATACTGATCTTCCAACACAGCCACCAGAACTATAACACAGAACTAGGACCAAAGACGGAGCAGTGAGGACAGATTACTGAGAATACTGACAGTGTTGTGGATTTGGTCTAATGCTTGCACTATGTTATTTGGGTTCCCAAAATTGTATGAGAATCGGTAAGTAAGACACTGATGGTTCCTGCCCCCAGTTGGTTCTGATTGGTCAATAAAGTTGGCAGCGGCCAATGGCTGAGCTGGGAGAAGGAGGCGGGACTTCAGGGTTCACTGGCTAGGAGACGGAAAGAAAGGAGAATCGCCATTTCTGGAAAAGGAATGAGATCCAGGCTTGAGAGCTGCAGAAGAGAGAGCATACCAATCATGTAACAGCTGGGGAAGAGTGGCCCTAGGGGTCCCTCTCCCCCAATTGGGTTTAGGGTAGCAAATATGGAATATAGATTTTAGTAAGTAATAACTCGGGAATATTAGAGGGGAGGCATTAGCAACATGGAGATTTGGAGTGGCCCAGCCATTGAGCTGTTTAAGGTGTATTAAATATAAGGCTCTCTCTCTCTCTCTCTCTCTCTCTCTCTCTCTCTCTCTCTCTCTC
>JADRCH010000033.1:4266717-4286154 GCA_019843965.1 Rhynchomys soricoides
CTCTCTCTCTCTCTCTCTCTCTCTCTCTCTCTCTCTCTCTCTCTCTCGTGTGTGTGTGTGTGTGTGTGTCTTTCACTCGGGGATCATTGGGGCAGGTATCAGGGAATGAGCACCACCACTGCAGGAGTGACTTAGAGCACTAATTAATCACCTGCTGCAACAGACAGGTAACATTTGGACTGGCAACTCACTTATCCCAATGGTCAATACAGATAATAAGGCTGGATCACTATTCCCCCCACCACACCATCCCTGCAGTGAGTGAGCCAGTGTGACCTCCCTAAGAAGAATATCGTACATCTTCCTTTAAGAATGAGTGAACACATAGACTACCCTCTAAAAAGTTAGTTATTCATCTAAAGATGTAGTTTCAAGGTAGCTTTTATATTATAGTCCAATAGTGGATTATGCTAATTAAAAACTAATTAAAAAAAAAGATGTGGACAGAAGACTTCATCTATGACTGAGAAGCAATCTCCAATTGATAAACACTTGCAAAAAAAGACAGTATTTCCAGAAAAATCATACTGGTATGCAAGCACACTGAAGAGCAGGTCTCATACCCAGTAGTATATGGACAACACAAAATGAACCCACTGGTATTTTTGGAGGCCTTTGCTTATAATGCTTGTCTTTTGCTTATATGATGTCCTATTTTGTGTTTTTATGAGATTTCACGTAATTCATAATGTAGATGTATATAAAAGTTACCAAATTATACATCTTAAGCACATTAAATTCTGTTTACTAGTGTTTCACATATGATTAGGGAAAAGATTTTCATTGTTTTCTTCAATTTTTCCATTGTGTCTGACCACTTATTTTATTTGCCTAGTATCATTTCAGAATAAAAGTTTAGTTTATATGTGAAAAAAAAGAATTTTATGTTAATAAAAATATGTTTTGTTATGTTTTCAAAAAAGATTATTATCTTTTGATTCAAACAATATTTTAAATTCATAGTGTTATATAACAAGATATAAAATCTGAAATTCTGAGCAAGTTTAATGAGAAACAAGTTAAATAAGGTCAGTATGGGTATATGGAGACAGACAAGATATTTAGCAGAGTAGACTTTCTTGATCTTAAATATACCAAGAAAGAAATCTAAGTTTTCTACACGAGATGTAATATAATAAAATCAATCAAATACCTCAGAACTTCTTCTGCTTGCCAGGCTGCATCTTCTTCCTCTTCCTATGCATTGGTATTTTCTTGCCATGTATCTAAGTCACCAAATTCTAACTACATTAAAAAATAAAGAATAAAGAATTAAGATAAAAAACCCTAATCACCAGAAAGGACTTAGGAGCTCATTAGAATAATAAGAGTAGTGATGACAAGGCTGACAATTGATCCATTTATTGATCAATGATCGCCCCTTATACTGAGCCCCAAGCACTCTGCACACATCATCCCGTTTGATCTTTAGAGCATCCCTGAATGGCTTAGTTCTGGTTTTACAGAGGATGAGTTAGGATTCTGAAAGTATTATAGTAGCTCCAAATGACGTACTGAGTAATTGCTGCCCTAAGTTTAGGACAGGTCTTGTGAGACAGGCACTGTGTAGTGACTTGAAGAACTGTCAAGCACACAAGCATGTGTTTAAGCACTTGGTTCCCAGTTGGTGGTGCTGATCAGAGAGGTTATAAAACCTTAGGGGGTAGAGAGTTGAGGTGACTCTGGTCACTTGGATCTAGCTTTGAGGGTTTACAGCCTCATCACTTTTCCTGTGCTTGATGGTCTCCATCTCTTCTATTCCCATGGAACTTTGAGCTAAATAAATCCTTTATTTCTTAAATTGCTTTTGTTCATAGTATTTTATCAAAGCAACAGAAAAGTAACCAGTACATACTCTGTGCTTTCTAAATAAACAATTGAATTAAAATTGTGAATGCTCAGTCCTCTCATTGGCCTGAGAGAGAACTCAGGAACTGCCTGCTATACACTGGTTCTCCTTGAAGCCCTGCCATACTCTAGGTCCTGCTGTCTCTTAAAGCAGGTTCTCAGAGCCCTGGCATTTGTCTTTCCCTTGCCTGAGGCACTCAACTCATACACAGGATTAGATTTCACTCTTCTCCAGGTTTTTGCTAAAATAATGTTTTATCTTAGAGGGCTTTTCTGGCAAATCTGTCAAAACATACAACTCTCTCCTCAAACACCCCTTCTCCTTGGCACATAGCAAGTGCTCAATAAATATTTGTTGAGTGAATCGGTGAAATGCAGTGGGTAAAAACATACCTGAAGTCTCCCACTTAGGTCATAAAAAGTGAATCAAAAATGTCCTTGTTCATGTAGAAAGTGGTTGCTCTGCATGCTAAAAATAATGACACTATTTCAAGAACCCTGTCCTATGAACCTCTTCCTTTTTTCTTTTTTATTCTTTCTGAGACAGGGTTTCTCTGTATAGCCCTAGCTGTCCTGGAACTCACTCTATAGACCAGGCTGTCCTGGAACTCAGAAATCCGCCTGCCTCTGCCTCCCAAGTGCTGGGATTAAAGGCATGTGCCACCACTGCCCGGCTACCTCTTCTTTTTTCAACATGGGTTGATAGTTACAGACAGAACAGACAAAGGAAAACCAGCAAGATGGAAAAGCTGAGCTGTCTGCACTGCCCTGGCTCATCCCTCTGAGGGCTCAAAGATTTTCAGATCCCAGCTTTAGTTCTGATCATCTCCTATTACCAGTGAAGCATCTCTGTACTGCGTTGTGCAGAAATCTCCCATGAACAGAAAACTGCCATGCACAGTGCACTAGTAGACACAGGGATGAATATATACCCAAGAAACAAATAAAAGATGGAGTTTTAAAATGAGAAAATGTATTTTTTAATCTATCATTTGTGTGGTTTGCCCAATCTTAATAATTTCTAAAAAATCCCCACTTCTCTATTCATTTGCCACGATGTTCACCTGCTTTGCCAAAAGTCCAAAACCGAGTCTCTTTTTGATACAATTTCAATCTAAGTGTCTCTTAAAAGTTCTTGTTAAAATGCTTGCATTGTTCAGATCTCTCATCGAATTAAAATGTAAATTTCTTGGTCAGTAAAATATAGTAATACAGATAATAAAAATCACAGAAAAGTGCAGAGTTGGGTTCTTTTCTTCAGTTTTGTATCAGATTTCTACCCTTGGGAGTAGTAAGTCATGACAAGGGTCATTTGGGTCATACTCCATCCTATGAAGTGCCTGAGAGGGAATGAGCTAAAGATCAGGTTTCTGTAGTGTGGGACTATGGTACGAGGTATCTGGAGACTGCTGGCCAGATCTTTTCCTTCCTATCATGTTGTCCCAGTTGTACCTGTTCATGTTTGGGTAGGGATTAAAGATGCATCGGACCAAGGGCGCTCGAACGCAAAACATTACAGCTTTCCTGGATCTCAGAGAAGCTCCAGGGATCCAGCCTTCTCCTGTATGGTGTTTCTTCTAGGACATGGTTTATTACAAAGTCACAGGGAGACTTTCTACTCAGCCTGCACCCTAGGGCCAAGTCTCCTTCTCATTCCTCCTCTGAATAATTAGCCTTCCTTGTTTGGCAATGAACTACGTCTAGCCATTTTCAAATGAGAATTCATCTTTTATTTGCATAATTAAATTCAGGAAGAGATTATTTTCACTTTTTTGAAGATTAATTAGTTCTGATCACTGTCTAAATATGATAAAAGACACACAGTCCATTTTCGCCATTGGGATTGACTTTTATCCTGGTTTTTAAACTCACACTCCTAGAAACAGGGTGCCTTGGAAATGATTTGAAAGCAGGTTGTAAATAAGCCTAGTCTCCATGTATTTTAATAGACTTCAAATTTTTAGCCCTATTGAGTGTGCTATACATTTTTGATTTTTGACCCCAGAACAACTGATCAATATGCTGCTGACTTCTGAAGCCTAAAACACTGGCTGATTATTTATTTTAAGAAAGCATCACTCATTTCCTCTGTTCCTCTCTGAACATTCAACTGTCTTCAAGTCCAGGTTTCTCCTCAAAAGCAATTTAGTAACTATTATAATGCTATACTATAGTGTAATATAATAATTAGCATGGTAGTATTAATAATATGATAGACCAGTGATTATAATTATCATAATATCCTTGGTATAGCAAGCATTGACTTTACAGTAAAACTTATCATTATAGTAAGAATAAGGTAGAAATAGATGAATAGTGAATTCAGATTATTCACTTCTTAAAATAACCAACGGTGTTGTTTTTATTATCCCCATACTGTTGATTAGGAAAAGGAGGCCTATGGAATTGTGATCAATTGTTACATTAGGATATTAGTACCCCTCACCTGCTTGCATCTAGTGTTGGGGATTTAAACATACGTAGCTCTAAAAGGCTCTTGACCACTTTCCTTGCTGTCAATACCGTCCATCACACCCCTCTGGAAATGGAGGATTCTCACATATGCATATGAGCTTTCTGCTCATTCATTCTGTAAATCCACTTCTCAAGCCCCATTCAAGTGTCCCCGCCTCCCTGAGATCTTCCACAATGCTCACATACAGAATGAGTGACCCTCTCCAGCACTCCTATTGTACGTGTGTGGGACTCTTTTACTGCTCTTATCCCACCATCCCAGGAGTGAGGCTTGCCTGTCTCTGGGGACTCAGCTTTCCACCGGGAATCTTGCCCTGGCCAGATTTGTATTGCTTGGGCAGATATTGAGTTGGGGCAGAGAAATGGTTATATAAACTGACTATGGCCTTTTCATTTCTCTGTCACCCATTTTATCACACACTTCGAGTTCCACTAGGACCCTCAGTTGACAAGTCAGTCGCATGACCAGATTTTCTCAGAAGTTGAAAAAAAAGCCCAGGGCTGTGCCACCACATCATGGGTCATCTATCAACAACAGGGACAAAGGTCAAGTTTGGATTAAGGTGGCAAAATCAATCGCCTATCTCTTCACATTGTGAGTAGTGGTGGCCTGGGGTGAAAGGTCAGAAATAGTGGCTCCATCTGAGTGTCCACACACATGAGAGTTATGCTGTTGCTTCAGCAACATATTTATCCTTTCAACTTCTATCCGTTCAGTGTGCTCACCATTCCAGATAGTAAGCTAGGTGCAGAATAAGTTTTAAATGTTAAACGAACATAGAGGTCAAGTATAGTTTCATATCTCAAAGACCATGTAGCTGTCTGCTAGAAAGATGGGCATTGAACAAGAATTCTGTTCTCTAAAATTATCTGGATCTTGTAGCTCACAGGTCATTATGACTTGGAGGCTAGTTATCACCATTCAGTTTATGCCACCGTGGTATCTGTGCTGGGACTACAGCCAATTACAAGTATGAGTGTGTTGCCACTGTGAAGGACCAAAGTGAATTGGAAAATTGCATTTACAACTTATAACATATTCATTAAGGGAGAATTGAATCCTCTCTTTATGTGTACCTCAATGAACATAGTGGCCAGAGAGATGGACATTTATTAAACCTATTTGAATATTAGCTGTTACTAATCATATATGAAGATGAGTAATTTTCCTAAGATTGCATAGCTGGTTAATGAAAGCTATAATATCAATACATCTACAATAGCCATAGGACCCCGGTGTTCAGATGTTCTTTGCCGCTCAGTGTGAGGAAGAAATGAAGGACTCAGGTAAGTTAGACATGCCAATAAAATTGGGTAAAATAGAACACTTTTATAATAGGAGGTCACCTATTAAAAATTACTCTAGAGTCACCCCCATAGACTTTCTTGCAGCTCCTCCATCCCAGGTCTCCAGTTACTCCCAGAGATGCTTTCCATCGATCGCTGTCCTCACTCCCAGCCCTCTCCCACACCCACTCTCCCCACACCTGATCCTCATCCAGTTCTACTCTAAGCTCCTCCCGCATCCAGTTTCCCCCCTCTGTCTACCTCCTAGGACTATCTTATTTCCCCTTCTGAGTGAGATTCACATAAACTCTCTTGGGCCCTCCTTGTTACTTAATTTCTTTGGGTCTGTGGACTGTAGTATAGTTATCCTATACTTTATGGCCAATGTCCACTCATAAGTGAATGCATACCGTGTGTGTCTCTCTGGGTTTGGGTTACCTCACTCAGGGTGATATTTTCTAGTGCCATCCGTTTGCCTGCAAATTTCATGATGCCTTTGTTTTTAATAGCTGAATAGTACTCCAATGTGAAGATGTGTCACATTTTCTTTATCCATTCTTCAGTCAAGGGACATCTAGGTTGTTTCCAGCTTCTGGCTATTCTGAATAAAGCTGCTATGAACATAGACGAGCAAGTATCCTTGTGGTATAGTGGGTCATCTTTTGAGTGTATGCCCAGGAGTGGTATAGCTGGGTCTTGAGGTAGAATTATTCCCAATTTTCTGAGAAACTGCCAAATTGATTTCCAAAGTGGTTGTACCAGTTTGCATTCCCACCAGCATGATACGACCTATAGAGTCAACTAACCTGGGCCCATGAGGGCTCACAGAGACTGAACTACCAAGCAAAGAGCATGACAGGGCTGGACCTAGTCACCTACACATTTGTAGCAAATGTGTAGCTTAATCTTCATGTGGGTGCCCTAACAATTGGAGCTGAGGCTGTCTCCGACTCAGTTGCCTGTCATTAGATCCCCTTCCCTTAACTGGACAACTTAGTTGGGCCTCAGTGGGAAAGGCTATGCTTAGGCCTGGATGTCCCAGGGTGGGATGGTACTCAAGGTGGGCTTTTCCTTCTCTGAGGAGAAAGCAAGAGGGGTAATGGGAGTGAGGGATTCGTAAGAGTAGGACTGGGAAGAGAGGAGGGATGGGGGTATGGTTGGGATGTAAAGGAAATTTCAAAAATTTCAGTAATTTCAAAAATTACTCTAGAGCCAGATGGTGGTAATGCATGCCTGTATAATCGCAGCACTTGGGAGGCAGAGGCAGGCGATTCTTTGAGTCGTAGACCAGTCTTGTCTACAGAGTAAGTTCCAGGACAGCTAGAGCTACACAGAGGAAATCACATCTCAAAACAACATTAATAATAAGAATAATAATTAGAATAATTAGAATAGCAGATAAAAAATGAGACTTTGGAAGCAAATTGGGGAAACCACATATTTTATTGGTGGTCCCTGGATCAAAAGTAGATGAATGTATACATTTAAATCATAAGACATGTAAATGATTTCCTTTCATTAATAAATCTAAAGCATAACTCATGATAACATAGAAGCTAGCATTTTCTTAGTTCAATATATTTGCAGAGTGATAATGTGTCCAAGGAAAAGGAAGCTCTAATGTACACAAAGAAGACATGTTTGTCCTGGGACCAGCTCTGGCTGTAGCTGCTTCTAGGGCCATTGTGTCTCAGAAGCTGTTGATGAACTTCTAGGATTCCTTCCCTACACATTCTTACTTTCTGAAAGACAATTGCATTCACCTACCCATCCATCTATCCTTCAGATGTGTCAGAAGAGAGAGAGAGAGAGAGAGAGAGAGAGAGAGAGAGAGAGAGAGGAATGATGATATTGTCATCTGGATTTTCCAAGTCAAGGGAGGAGGGAAGCCCATATACACTCATTTTAATGACAGGCTTAGTGTAACATTTGTGTGTAGGCACGGATTCCTTCAAAGCTCTGGGGCTAAGGAAACACTATCTTTCACCATCATAAATTTATACTCCCAAATTACAAATTAAACAATGCCAAAGAACTTAACCCATCACCGTACTCTGGCAATTCATAAATAACACAGCAGGTAGGCATTCCGAGATTCGTTTGACACACAAGGATGACGAACTTATGTTTTCCAAGATTACAAGGCTAATCAGCTAGGAAGTAAAGTTTTGAAAGGCCAAGGCTTGAATTTACAAATCAGAGCTGTACCTTGGCTGCCTTAGTAAGACATAGCTGAGAGAAACAAACACTAATCCACAGTTACTTTATAAATCATTCCTATAGGATTAAATGAAGCCCTTTAGGTCATTCTAGATTCTGTTTTATCTTAAAACGTAAGATAGGCATGCATGCAGGCCTATTCTGAAGACCAAACAAGCCTGTTTAGTTTCAGCATTGACTAGAGATATTCATCTGCTGAGAGATTGTTGTACTTGTAGCAATTCTACCAACCTCTCTGAAATTCATAACTTCCAAATTATATTATGTATCCTCCCAAACAACTTGTTATAAATGGCAAACACACATACAAAAGAAGAGCTAGGCTTGACTTCACCTTTCCCATTTCCATAGCTCTACCATAAGCAGACAAGAATACCAGCTACAATTGTTTGGCTGTGAGGAGGAAGAAGAAAAGAAACCCAAACAAAACTCTGCCACTCAGCCTGTGGCCTGTCCACGACCGCAACCATTGTTTCAAAGGTAAGACAAAGTTTAAGAATGATTAAGCACATAGTTTGTTTAGATCCACACCTGCACCTTCCACTGAATAGTTGAGAGCTCACAAGTCTTAGACAAGAAGAACCAATTTGAGTTGGGGACAACGCAGTACTGTGAGCATGAGATCCTGTTGAGAATTGGGCAAGGTTGGTGGGAGCCAGACTCCCACCAGCAATTTGATCTCAATCAAATAACTCCAGCCTTCTCAACTACTGCTCTCAACTGTGGAATACGGATCAAAATGTCTTCCCTTAGAGTGAAGACCAGAACAGATAAATAGCAATCCTACACAAGGGGGCGTCTCAACAATGGCAGGTCCAGAGTCATCTGTGCCGCATCTGTGATAGCACAGGCTCTTACCTGCATGGAGCCTATGCTATCACCTGGATTGATGGGAGTGCTTTGTTGGCAAAGCTCAAATACTGGCAGCATTGTCACTATTTTATTGCCAGCACTTCTGGCGTTGGCGATTTGGAGATCAGAGGAGGGAAGGGCACACCTCCATGCCTATAAACAGCTGAACTTTTCTAGGAATTCCTTTGAGATCTTGGCAAATGTAGGTAACTTTCAGGAGGTGAAGGACACCCTTGTCAGCATTCCCATTTGGGCAATCAAAATTTGCTCCGCTTGGCTATCCTTATCAGTGTGCAAAGTTATGCCCACAGGCTGATCAATTGTTCCACAGATGTTCTTTTATAACCCAAATACCAAGTCCACGGCCTTCTATGACTGAAGTCATGTTAAGGTTGCTCCCCAAATTTCCTAGACCAAAAGACTTGTGCTTTCCAGAGAAACTTGTCCCAGGTGTGTGCGTTCTAAGAGTAAATCCATTCACACCAGGAAAACCTGAATAGAGTGGATAGCACACGGATGTCCTTGTCGGTTTATAAAGGCAGCCTTGTGCATTTGAACTGATCCTTGGATAGATGTCTTTTAAAGTAAGCGCTTAATATGTCAATCACTGCATTAATTCTCTAACATATTCCAAATATCACCTTAATTTATTATTTAATTCATTCTTAATTCTTAATTCTTAATTCTTAATTCATTCTTTAAGCAATTCTTAAAGGTGAGAAACAAGAGTATTTTCACAGGTGGGTTCCATGGCTGGAATCATTTGTGAAAAATTCACTAACTTTCCTGTGCGTTCTAACTAAAAACCACACTGACAGAGTTTTTTTAAAATTTACTTTGGTATCATATGGCTTCCTAAGATGTCCTTTTGTAGCATCCTGTGCCAGAGGAATGAAAATAGCTCACAACTCTTAACATCTATGTGGAGGCTTTGCTCTGCTCGATTTGGGATAGTGGGAAGCAAATACTCTCATAAGATCCTCTTGAAATTTCATGATGGAGACAAATAGATTCTCAAGATGATTGTGTGTCTTTAGAAAAGATGACCTAAGAATGACTCAAAGCTCACTGCAGGTCTATAACTCGGGTTACGCTGAGAACATTTGCTTCCACGGCACCTGGCAGAGAGAAGTAAGAACAGGGGAAATTGATTTAGAAATTAGTCATTTAGAGGGTTTTTTTTTCCCTGTTGTTTTCTTTTTTCCAAGGTAACAGGCAACTGACTAGAAAGAAATGGCATCTCCACAGTGTGTTTGGGTACTTTATCAGTGAAACTGAAGTGAGGTGTGCAGGTGTGCAGTTCTTATCAACATGGTCTCAACACATCGAGACACAATTATGCCAGGACCAAACACTCAGGAGTGCTTGGGGTGCCTTTTACCCTCCCCCCACTGCAAAGTTTGCAAGTTTTCTTGCTTACCTTAGTAAACACTGAGTCACTTCCATGAACCCTGATTGATAAACAAACTAAACAGCATGCCCTAGGCTAGATAGCTCTGCTCTGGGGTTAATGGGAGGGGAATCTAAGCAAAGACTGAAAGGGAGGTCCAAGCCTTTGGTCTTCCACTGCGCTGAATCTGATTTGTCATGGATTCATAATACTTCATTATGCTTGTCAATTTGAAAAGTGTTTATATTTGAATCCCTTGCTTTTCTTTTTTTTCACTCAAAAAGGTAAATGTATAAAAAGTCCAAGAGTTTGAGAAGGCAAGTGACTTGCTCTATTGGGGAGCAGAGGCAGTGAAGTTTGACCTGTGGTCCTCCACAGTTCCCTGTGCATTTGTCTCTGAGGAGTGGGGAAGTACTGTTGATCAGGCTGCAGTGCCAGAATGTGGGAAGTCAGCAGAGCTCATATATACCCAGGTAGAATTTCATGTGGTTCTAGGGAATGCATTTTTAAGACCACCAGATTATGAAAAAAGCTTCTTGCCTCCTATTCTAGGGTTATTCTCTCTGGAGCACCTTCCACCTTCCCAAGATGCATAGCAGCTGCTCCAATAGCTTCCCCCCAAACCGCTTTCCCCAGCAATTAAAAAATGATCCATCTTTAAAATATGAACCATAACATTTTACTTGAATATATTAAACCTTTACAATTGCATGCATTCTACTTTATTAAGACATTTTAAACAAAGATAGAAAACCTATTTTTTCTTACTAAAGGGGAAAAGAACAACCAATAGTGATATTACAAACTATTTACAGAAAAAAATGCAACTTTGACCATTGACTGCATGGTAGCATTATTGCAAATGCCCTTATTTATTGAAAAGTAATCTATAATAGATTAAACATATAAGAAGCCTGATTGGGATTGGTATTTCCATTCCCAAAGTCAATGTAATTGTTCACAAAATGAGGGCTATGAGACACACATTTGAAGAATCCCACAGTATATATAAACAAAACAAGGTATTTAAAAAATTAATGTATTCTAGGTGCCTCGTATTAAACTTCTCTTACTTTAACCAGAGGCTCTCAGTCTTAATATTCCTGACATTTGGGGCTGCAGCGTAGTTGCTGGGGGTTCTGGTCATTCTATTCATTGTAAGGTATTGGGCAATATGGTGTTCTTTACCTCCATGCAGTCACTGACAGTAGGACTCACTTAGTTGTGACAATAAAAAAAAAAATGGCTCTGGACATGACCACATTCTGAGAACTGTGGCTTTAAAAGAAGAAAACTCAAATTATGTGAGCTCACTCCTGTTTTACTCCTCAGACTGGGTGGGACATTTTTGCACGAAAGATAATGGGGCTGTTTGATTGGATATGAATTAAGAGATGTGCATGGGCCTGGACCCCAAATGCCTTTCTTGGTTGCCTTCCCTGAAACCACACTAAAATGTTGTTTTCCTTGGGGCCAACCATTGATTGGCTGTTGGCATGAGATTCTTTAAAGGGGCAGGGACTCTGGATGTAGGAACTCTATTGTTCAGCTCTTGTAGGACTCTGCTTTCAGGAGACTAGGGTAACTGTCCAAGAGGCCAGTGCAAGGTAAAAATTTCACTTGCTCACATTTTTCCCAGTCTGTTTCTCAACAAAAATGACAAGTCAAGCCAAAGACTACATTCCCAGAGTGTAGCTATCTTAGAATGCCAGATAGCTGGAAGCTGTCATCTCTCAGCTTGAGCACTTCAAAGGTTCAATAGCCTCTTTCTCCTTAGGGTTGCATCCAGTAATTCAGGAGTAGACTAGGAAACACAAAAGCATCAAGAGTAAGCAAGCATATAGAACTCTGCACGGTGAGTGCTGGAGAGAAGCATGCAGAGGCAGTCAGCGGGCGTGGAAGATCTGTAGCAAACCTCACTGGGCAGACCTGAGAAGACTCCCTGAGGATGTGAAGGGCTGGGTATTAAAGGACAGGTGGCATTTTCTCAAGAGAGGATGTTACTGTAGAGATCGCAGCAGTGTGCATGGCTATCAGGAATATATAAAGTTGGACTTTCAGATGCCAGATCCCAAGGTCTGTGGCACGCCAAGGACTTGGTTTGAATTTCATCCAAAGTCTTAGGGAACCAATGAGATACTCTAATCAAGAAACAGTTTGAGTAGCTTTCAAAATGAATACAGCAAAAGTTACGGTAGAAAGGAACAGGGACACTAAGCTTGGTTCCTCTTAACTGCTAATCATTTATTTTATATATCAGGACTACATTTGCCCAAACAACCTTGACCAAGCCTCATCCCTTCTGGCTTGTCTACCTTACATAGCCTAGAAACCATGCCCGGCTTGCTTCTCAGCATGACCCCATGAATCTTACTGATTACTTGCTAATGAAAATTTAAGCAGCATTACATTTTGGAAGGGGCAGTTGCATGCTTGGCCTGAGGAATTTGATAGACTAACCAAAGTGAAATTGCATCGCTTTCTAATCAGAAGGCAGAACCCCGTTGAAATTGTCAGTTTTCCATGCCGTGTCAAAGTCAGTGCTGAGTCTCCTGATAGCCAAAGTAAGTAAGGTGGTGGTAATAACCATGCATTCCTTGGGGCATATGACCCTTTCCAGCATTTTTGGAAAGAAGACATGTAGCAATGGCCAAGGAGGGCTACCTGGTGTCAGCCACTTTCAAGCTATTTGCATATTTACTATCGATGCTTCCAAACTATCAGCACTGTTTATAAATAAAATCCTTGCCAGTCTCCCTTCCCAAGTGCACAAACCAAGTTTAAATTCAAATCATTCATTTCCGACAGCCAAATATGTTTTAAATAGACAACAAAGCAATAGCTAACTGTTTTATTGTGAGTCAAGAGATTTCCATTTTTTCCCCTCTATTTGCATCAGTCAGAAACGTCAATGACCTTTTCTAAACCCAGTTTAATTATGAAATGTTTCAAACATTAAAAAGCATTTCAAATACTGTACTGAACTTTACCCCTTATGTAGCATTAACAAAACACTTTGTCCAATTACTTCAATGCTTTGTTTTTAATAAGGTGCATTAAAAAATAATTTCCCCTCTGTCTTCTCCAATCCTTCCTTCCCCTCCTTCTCAGGACTCCCCTGCTCTGCCTTATATTTGGCTGTGGGACTCTGCATCTGCTCCCATCAGTTGCTGGATGAAGTCTCTCTGGTGATATGCTCTGGTTCCAGCATATCCTGCAGCCATGATAACCTGTAAGTTGGAGGTTTTGTATTTGGGTTGGTGTCCCAATCCCTCCATGTGATGCCTTGCCTAGTTACAGAAGTAGCTGGTTCAGGCTTCATATCCCCCATTACTAATAGTAGTAGCTAGTATCGCCCTGTAGTTTCCACTGCGCTAGACTTCAACCTCACTCCTGAAATGCCCTCCAGTTCTGGTTGTTTCTCCCAGTATTCTCTTTCTCCATCCCCCACCTCCTGATCCCTCCTGTTCTTTTCCCCCACTGGCCTACAGTGGAAGGCCTGCTCTTTTCTGAGGGGAGGTGAAGGGGGTGGATCTGGAGGAAAGGAGGAGAGAGGTAGGAGAGACCTGGGGAAGGGGAAGGAGGTAACTACAGTTGGATGTAATATATGAGAGAAGAATAAAAAGGGAAAAAATTCACACCCAATGCTCCTTCTTTACTCTCAAAAATAACCTTTCAAACCCCAAGGCTGTTGGGAAGTGCCTCTGCTCAACACACATTCACACCAACAGCGTCTTGGTTAGGGTGTTGTAAGAATTCAAATAAATGATTCATACTTAGAGATGCCCAGGGCCACTGAGATGATTTAACAGATGAACGTAATTTTAAGCAAGGCTGAAAACCTGAGTTTGAATCTCAGAATCCACAAGTGGAAGATGCTCACACATACACACAAAAGTTTGTTTCTGCTTTCTCCATTTTGTGGGTCATTTTTTTCATATATCCATCAGTAATATCTAATGTTCATCAATCTAGCTTTATTTTGACTGTCTTGTGATTTACCTACCAAATGATGATTTTAGGGTGTCTTAGTTAGGGTTCCTATAGCTTTGATGAAACACCATGATCAAAAAGGCATGTTGGGGAAGAAAGGGACACTTCCACACTGCTGTTCATCACCAAAGGAAGTCGGGACAGGAACTCAAACAGGGCAGGAACCTAGAGCAGGAGCTGATGCAGAGGCCATGGAGGGGTGCTGCCGACTGGTTCATTTTTCATGGTTTGCTCAGCCTGCTTTCTTATAGAACCCAGGACCACCAGCCCAGTGATGGCACACACACGATGAGTTGGGCCCTCCCCCACTGAGCACTAATTGAGAAAATTCCTTATAGCTGGATCTCATGAAGACATTTTCTCAACTGAGGTTCCCTCCTCTCTGATGACTGTAATTTGTGTCAAGTTAACAAGCAAAACCAGCCAGTAGATAGGGTCACTTGTGTATTGACGGTGTGTGGAAGACTGTCTTAGCATGCTAGGGGCAGAAGGGAAAGAATGGAAGTCAGTTAGATGTGATCCCATTTTGTCTGCCAGTTTTTGGAGATAACCTGGTGGAAGGACAGCAGGTGGCCTTTAGTGATGAAAATGGCCCTCTCATTGATGGCTGGTGAGAAAAGAAGGACCTCAGTTTTATAATGTTAAAGAATTTGACTCTGCCCATGGCCATGTGTACTGAGACTCTAAGTCCAGAAAGGAACTATAGCTCTCCTGATCTCAGCCCTATGAAACTCTACACAAAGAATCATATCTAGACTTAGACTTTTTTCAATGGATGAGTGACAAGTTTTTACTATGTATCCCAGGCTAGACTTGAACTCACCATGTAGCTCTGACCTTGAACTTATAGAAATCCTCCTGCTTTAGTTTCCCAAGTTTTGAGCTTATGGAGAGGTGCCACACTGCCCAGCTTATATGTGGACTTCTGTTATATACAAACTATGAGATAATAAATGGTGTTTTCAAATGATGCTGCTAAATCTGTGATAATAGTTACATAGCAATCAAAAGTTGGTATAGAGCTTACCACTATAGATGGAGACTAGCTGGTGATAGTTATGATCCAGGCCAAATCTCTATTTAATGTGGAGTTTTTCACTTCCTCTTCTCCAGCCCTTGGAATCCATACTGTACCAGTTCTAAGCTTAGGCCTTGAGAAGTCCTAAACACCTGTGATGGTTTATATATACTTGGTCCATGGAGTGGCACTATTAGAAGTTGTAGCCCTGTTGGAGTAAGTGTGGCTTTGTTGGAATAGTGTGTCACTGTGGGTGTGGGCTTTAAGACCCTCATTCTAGCTGCCTGGAAGCTAGTATTCTGCTAGCAGCTTTCAGATGAAGATGTAGAACTCTCAGCTCCTCCTGCACCATGCCTGCCTGGATGCTGCCATATTTCTGCCTTGATGATAATGGGCTGAACCTCTGAACCTGTAAGCCAGCCCCAATTAAATGTTGTCCTTTATAAGACATGGTTATGGTGTCTGTTCATAGCACTAAAACCCTAACTAAGACAACACCCCTAATCCATGAAGTTTCCATGTGAGAAGCATGCCTACAGCAGGGTAGACCTATGGGAAGAGAGACAAGTCGTCTTAACTGAATCCATCCATGGACCAGCCAGGTCTTGACTGCAAACCCATGAGTTAATTTAACCAACACCAGAAGAAACACCCAGTTGAACCCACTTTGAATTGCTAGCTCATATATTATCCACTAAATCTTGGAGTAGTTTATTAGACAACCAACGTAACTTTTTCAGATGTACTAGTTCTGAAATACGTTGTGAAATATCCATGTATGTTCATCAATAAGTTTGTATTTTAGACCTGGATCACAGGGAAGGGGGCAAATTTTTAGATAGAGATTTAGAAGTGATCAGCATAAGAAAGCTTTTGATATCAAGGTTGTACTTGTGAAGTTTTCTTATTTTCTAAAAAAAGATTTTAATTATATGACAATCACGATTCATGATACTGTTCTCCATTTGATTCTGCTAATTATTTCCAAGAGGCTGACATGAAATAAACAATTAAACAAATGCCTTAAAAATACCCTTAACCTCCATGATCCCAGTTCTTTCATATCACACATGTTCTGTCCTGTACCAAACTGTATATTTTATTTGTGTTCAAACGAAGATGGATCATTTATATAAACTTCCTCTCAAACAAATCTCAAGGGATATTGTGAAAAATATAGGCAGAAAGAATGTAAAATCTAGCAGAGGAGGAGGGAGATGTGAAATATTGTCTTCTAGACATATTGGGACTTTGGCTATTACATGAACTTGTAGTAGCTATACTTACTTACACAAGCTCAAACCGGACAAAATTCCAGCAAGGGTGGGGATTGGTTTCTCAGACTCTTATCCCCTAACCCCAGATGAGGAACTATTGGTAGCTGATGGTCATTGGGAAGAGACAATAACATGTCATTGGGGTGGGGATGGGGTGAGGTATGGCTGCTGGTAGGCTCCCCTTCCAAAGTGAATAGACCCACACCCATACACATATAGATACCACTGATTGGTCTCAGCTAGTTATTAAATTTAAAGAAAAAAAAGAACATGAAGCTGAGAGGGAGATGTGTTTAGTAGCTCTAAAGGGAATGAGAGGGAGGTAGTAGGGGTGACTATGATCAAAGCACACTGTGTACATGTATGAAATTTTCAAAGACAAGAAATAAAAGGGAATTAATTTCTTACTGAGTTCATCTAAGGTGTTATAAAGTTTTAATCATTCTTTTCAGAATGAAATGTAGGGGGGAAATATTTAAATATGACCTTTCACTAGACCATTTTCACATTTAGTTTTCTGTAGGTTGGTAGACTACCCTATCCAATGTAGATATCATTTCTATGCATACTGTGAGTCATTGGGAAAACAATAAACCTATCTGTGTCATGTAATACAAATTACAAGGTCTTCCCTTAGATCTTTGTGATAACCCTATTGAAAAGTCAATTGATTATCGATCTGATGGAAATCTAGAGTCACTGAAGAGATAAGCTTCTGGACTCATCTGTGAGGGGTTATCTGGTTTAGATTAATTGAAGTGGAGAGACCCACCCTATATATGTATTGCTATTCTATGCCCTGAGATCCTGGACTTGATAAACAGGAGAAATCTAGATGAGCATCCATGTCCATTGCTCTCTGCTTCTTGGCTATGGGCATAATTTAGCTGGCTGTCTCAAACTCCTGTCACAATAGCACTGTCACCATAATGTACTGTGCCCTGTAACGGAAGCAAAGTTAAACCATTCCTTTCTTAATTTGCTTTTACCAGGCACCTGTCACACCAATGAGAAAAATAACTCATACAGCTCCGAAACTGGCACTAGAATTATTGTCACGTCCTCTGTGGGGAAATGGAGACTCCTTCTCCAAGAAGATGCTCAAACTCAGCCAAAAAGCAGTGCAGTACTGGATTTTCAAATCAAAGGTGTTTTGAACTACTCATCACATGCCTTCCCCCATAAACTTATTCCATACATGACTCATGTCCTCATCATGGAAAGTCTTACCAATGCATCTCCCAAACCTCCTTTAAAAAGATTCTGTCCTCCTCAACATAGTTTGCATGAATTATTTGACCCTGTCTAACACCCTTTGGCTACCATACCACATGGCTCCAGAAATAGGGCAGAGCCAGCCTGAATTATGCTTTGAAATGAGTCACACTAGCCTATCTTGTCATCAGAAATGGCTACGAGTCTTCGTCTGCCCACAAACACTAATTAATGATCATCTAACTGTACTGTCAACTCTGTTTAATTTTGAGTGAGACCAGTTGTTTATTCCTTGGGCCAGCCAATAGCAACAGAGGAAGGTACTCATGCATGCCATTGTCCGGGTGGCTCTGGGCCTATAGCAGCCCAGTTTAATGGCCATTCAGAGCTCATTAGTGAGCAAACACATGAGGAGTGACCGCTCCAGTGCCACACGTTGCAACTAATAGCTCCGCCAAACAGAATCGTTTCTGTTTCTGCCCACTTGTTGTGAAATTCTTTCAATGTCAACAAGTGGTCCTGTCGGCAGGAGCCCTCCATCTTGCCCAGCAGTTTTATCCGTTGCTCTCCTAAGCCAGACTTATGTCTTCCTCCATTGTCCAGACCTACAAAGGAGCCTGAGCAATCACAAAGCCTTCACAGCCGTTCATCATCAGCTCACTGGATCTAGGGGCAAGCCTGCCCACCAAAGTCTGGGGTTGGCCTGTGAGTATGGTCTGGTATATGTGACAGTAAGACACCACCCCCTTGGCCCCTGCCTTAGGGATCTGGATAGCCAAGCTAAATGAAACTTGAGGCCCTCATTCAAGACAAAACCAAAATTACAGGAAATACACAAAATCAGGCTATGAATGTATGTTTGGAGGTTGGCTTCATTTTTAGTCTCACCATCCAGTGCACTCTGCAGAAAAGGTGATGGGGGATTACTATTGAGAGCAGTCATTGTCCCATCTGCATGCATGAAGAATGGAGGGCTGTTTGGCACATTTCATTGGGGGGGGATTTTAAAATGCATAATTGAATTGTTCAAATCAAATTTAGGGGCCTCTGTCACAAATCATTACCTGTCTTTCCTCTATCTTCTCTCTGCTCTTCAAATGAATGCTGCACATACTGGCCTCTATTAGCTTAATTTGGTTGAGACATTTTCCAGCCCATATTATGAAAATGAGAGAGAAAATGTTGTCCAGGGGACCATCTGTAGAGTGCTGTTGTTTAAAAAGAATATACATTAATTTTGTATTTCCTTGCTTTTTTAAAAATTACTTTCTATACAATTTTAGATACTTGTAGAAACTAGCACAATACATTTCTCAGATTACTGCCTTTGATTTAATAATTCAGGCTGGTGTTTCTATTCTAGGATAAAATGAACAGTTCTCTCTCTCTCTCTCCCTCTCTCTCTCTTCCTGCTATGGGGTTTCTTTGTGTAGCTCTGGCTGTCCTAGAACTCCTCAAGCTAAGAAATTCACCTGCCTTCCTAGTGCTAAGATTAAGGTGTTCACCACCACACTCTGCTAAAATTAAAATAATAAAAAGTATTCTTAACTTCAAACTCTTAACACAAAATCTATATAAAATGTTAAGGCTTCTTATTTGTTGACCAATGTTTCCCTTAGTGAAGACTACTATGTATTGTGTGTAGCAGTATGTCCTTGCTCATATTTGCAGTAGGTTTTATGAAATCCAACCATCTCACAGTACACCAGCTTATTAGACTCAATTTTTAATTCATTGATTGATTCTTTCTTTAAAGTAAGCCATTTTCCAACTTCTGGGTGAGTGAATGAAAATCAAACTAAGACAGAAGAAGGAGAAGAAGAAGAAGAAGAAGAAGAAGAAGAAGAAGAAGAAGAAGAAGA